>OLKM01002262.1:0-76503 GCA_900291075.1 Melanogrammus aeglefinus
AAAGCGCACCCTTCCATCTGACCTTGGGGAAATGCAACTATTTCTATGGAGGAAAAAACTATAATTGAGGCAACGACAACACGTCAATGTTTCTGGTCATATCACAAGATGTTTATATTTCCACCTTATTGTAGAATAAAGCCACTCATATTATTGGAAGGCTCTCGACCTGTAGAGTTACATATGCGCGTTTCAGGGATGTCATTGGACCCTGAACTAAGAAACTGACCGTTGAACCCTGAGGAGTAATCACATTGAAGCATTATATCTGAGAAAGACCTAGCATAAAAGGGTTAACTGCTTGCCGGCTCTAGGGATATATCTTAAGATGAGACAATAGTTTTGACAGGTGTCACACAATAATGCGTCAAATATGACGCGTCATGGCTGTGACCAGCCATTGCATCTAGGTAGAAGACAATTGCTCAATTGTAGTTCTTTGAGTTTAACCTTGTGTAAGGGTTAGAAAATGATTTTTAACAGTCTCTCTGAAATATGTGTAAGTAAATATTGAGAGGTCATTATTTTAGAGAGTTCAACATCTAAACAAGTATGTTTGAGAATGAAAATTAAAAATGTGCGGAACATGACTTAAGTGTATTTACTCATAAGAATATAACTGTTTATCAATACTTTATTTTGACAAAGAAGCATACATCAAACAAAGCTATTGGACTGGCAATGAAAACAGAATTAAGATCATATGCACAAACGTCAAAACAGATAATTAAGTATAGTCCCCCAAAGTCTGTATAAAGTGTGGGCTTTATTTATATCATAACCTTCGTATGTCTGCATTTCTGAAATGTGAGAGCCCACTTTAGCCAAGAAATGTAAATAAGGGAAGCATCGCTACTGTTACAAATATGTGTTATGTTATGTGTATTGCGAAAAAGGCCTATGTTTACATATTACATCATTTTAACAGTTGAAATTACTGGTTAGCTCAAACTTGTAGTGTTCACTTTGAGTGTTCATCTTGTGTGATTACATTTATAGTGGTAGTCTCAATGGCCCAGATTGATCTGCTTAAGTGTGCTAAGTAACTCCTTGACACAAATTTTTCTTCCAAACTGGGAACGCCATCAACAGTCTTTCAAAGGACATTCCATATAACACATGCGTCACTTTCACTTGGCGCTGTTATTTTCAAAGGAATAATTTGCTCAGCACCAGTGGCAGCACAAAGCTCAGCAGCGACAGTTGGATAGTTTGACCAGCAGAGTGCAGTAGCGTGATAGTTGGAGTTGTTATTGTTGTGGTGGTCAGAGTGCCTAAACCCACATTGGTTAGAACTGTGACTGAAACGTTAATGTTAGCTGGATTTGTACTTGTCAAGCTAGTTGGAGCTACAGTCATTGTGGGGGTTGACGTTTGTGTTGTCATGGTTGTTGAACCTTCTGCTATCACGGTAGTAGGAGCACTGGCTGTTATGGTAATTGGAACGTCTGTTGTCATGGTAGCTGTTGTTGTAATGGTAGTTGAAACTCCTGTTGTCATCATAGTTGGAGCTGTTGTAATGGTAGTTGGAGCTCCCGTTGTCATGGTAGTTGGAGCTGTTGTTGCATTGGTGATTCGAGCTCCCGTTGTCATGGTAGTATGAGAACCTGTTGTCATGGTCGTTGGAACCTCTGTTGTCATGGTGATTGGAGCTCCTGTTGTCATGGTAGATGGAGCACCATTTGTCATGGTAGTTGAAGCCCCTGTTGTCATGGTAGTTGGAACCTCTGTTGTCATGGTAGTTGGGGCTCCCTTTGTCATGGTAGTAGGAATTTTGGTTGTCATGGTAGTTGAGTCATCCATTGTAATGACAATTGGACCGGCTGCTATCCTGCTAGTTGAAGCACTTGTTTTAATGGTAGTTGGAGCTCCAGTTGTAATGGTAGTTGAAGCACTTGTTGTCATGCCAGTTTGAGCTCTTGTTTTCATGGTAGTTGGAACATCTGTCGTCATGGTAGTTGGACCTCTCATTGTCATGGTAGTAGGAGCTCCCTTAGTCATCGTAGTTGGAGCTCCGATTGTCATGGTAGTTGAAGCACTTGTTTTCATGGTATTTGGAGCTCCAGTTGTCATGGTAGTTAGAGAACCCATTGTCATGGTAGTTAAATCACTTGTTGTCATGTTGGTTGGAGCACCTGTTGTCATGGTAGTTTGAGTCCCTGTTTTCATGGTAGATGGATCCCCCGTTGTAATGGCAGTTGGAAACTCTGTTGTCATGGTAGTTGGAGCTTCCATTGTCATGGTAGTTGAAGCGCTTGTTGTCATGGTAGATGGAGCCCCCATTGTCATGGTAGTTGGAGCTCCTGTTGTCATGGTAGTTGGAGCTCCCGTTGTCATGGTAGTTGACGGTCCTGTTGCTATGGTAGTTGGAGCACCCATTGACAAGGTTGATGGAGTGGTTATTGTCATGGTAATTGGAGCTCCCGTTGTCGTGGGAGTTGAAGCACTTGTTGTCATGTTAGTGTGAGTGACTGTTGTCATGGTAGTTGGAGCTCTGGGTTTCATGGAAGTTGAAGCACTTCTTTTCATGGTAGTTGGAGCTCCCGTTGCCATGGTACTTGGAGCACCCGTTCTAATGGTTTTTGGAGCCCCCGTTGAAATAGTTGTTGGAACCTCTGTAGTCATGGTGGTTGGAGCGCCCATTGTCATGGTGGTTGAAATACTTGTTGTCATGCCAGTTGGAGCTCCCGTAGACATGGTAGTTGAAGCAATTGTTGTCATGGAAGTTGGAGCTCCCGATGTCAAGGTAGTTGTAGCACCTGTTGTCAATGTAGTTGGAGCACCCGCTGTCATGGTCGTTGGCGCCCCCATTGTCATGGTAGTTGGAACCTCTGTTGTCATGGTAGTTGGAGCAACTGATGACATGGTAGTTGGAGCTACCATTTTCATGGGAGTTGAAGCACTTATTGTCATAGTAGTTTGAGCACCCGTTGTAATGGTAGTTGGACCTCTTGTTATGTTAGTAGGAGAATCCATTGACTTGGTTGTTGGAGCTGTTGTTGTCATGGTAATTGGAGCTCCCGTTGTCGTGGTAATTGGAGCTCCCATGGTCATGGGAGTTGAATCACTTGTTGTCATGTTAATTGGAGGACCCGTTGTCAAAGTAGTTGGAGATGTTGTTGTCATGGCAGATGGAGCTCCAGGTGTCATGGTAGTTGGACCTCTCATTGTCATGGTAGTATGAGAAACTGTTCTCATGGTCGTTGGAGCACCCATTGTCATGGAAGTTGGAGCTCCCATTGTCATGGTAGTTGAAATCATCTGTTGTCATGGTAGTTGGAGCTCCCGTTTTCATGGTTAGTAGAAACCTCTGTTGTCATGGTAGTTGGAGCTCCCGTTTTCATGGTAGATGGAGCACCATTTGTCATTGTAGTTGGAGCTCCCGTTGTCAGGGTAGTTGGAGCTCCCGTTTTCATTGTAGTTGGAACCTCTGCTGTTCATGGTGATTGGAGCTCCCGCCGTGTCATGGTAGGTATGAGAAACCTGTTGTCATGGTCATTGGAGCTGTTGTTCTCATGGTAAGATGCAGCTCCAGTTGTTCATGGTAGTTGGACCTCTCCGTGTGCATGGTAGTATGAGAGACCTGTTGTCATGGTCGTTGGAGCAACCCAATGTCATGGAAGTTGGAGCTCCTGCTGTCATGGTAGTTGAATCACCTGTTGTCATGGTACTACGAGCTCCTGTTGTCATGGTAGATGGAGCACCACTTGTTATGGTAGTTGGAGCTCCTGTTATCATGGTAGTTGGAGCCCCCATTGTCATGGTAGTTGGAGCTCCCGTTATCATGGTAGTTGACGGTCCTGTTGCTATGGTAGTTGGAGCACCCATTGACAAGGTTGATGGAGTGGTTATTGTCATGGTAATTGGAGCTCCCGTTGTCGTGGGAGTTGAAGCACTTGTCATGTTAGTGTAAGTGACTGTATGTGCATGGTAGTTGGAAGCTCTGGGTGTTCATGGAAGTTGAACACTTGTTTTTATGGTGGTTGGAGCTCCCGTTGCCATGGTACTTGGAGCACCCGTTCGAATGGTTTTTGAAGCCCCCGTTGAAATGGTTGTTGGAACCTCTGTTGTCATGGTAGTTGGAGCGCCCATTGTCATTGTGTTTGAACTACTTGTTGTCATGCCAGTTGAAGCTCCCGTTGACATGGAAGTTGAAGCAATTGTTGTCATGGAAGTTGGAGCTCCCGATGTCAAGGTAGTTGTAGAACCCGTTGTCAATGTAGTTGGAGCACCCGTTGTCATGGTCGTTGGCGCCCCCATTGTCATGGTAGTTGGAACCTCTGTTGTCATGGTAGTTTGAGCAACTGATGTCATGGTAGTTGGAGCTCCCATTTTCATGGGAGTGGAAGCACTTATTGTCATGGTAGTTTGAGCACCCGTTGTAATGGTAGTTGGACCTCTTGTTGTCATGTTAGTAGGAGAATCCATTGACTTGGTTGTTCGAGCTGTTGTTGTCATGGTAATTGGAGCTCCCGTTGTCGTGGTAATTGGAGCTCCCATAGTCATGGGAGTTGAATCACTTGTTGTCATGTTAATTGGAGGACCCGTTGTCAAAGTAGTTGGAGCTGTTGTTGTCA
This sequence comes from Melanogrammus aeglefinus, assembly GCA_900291075.1. Lineage (NCBI taxonomy): Eukaryota > Metazoa > Chordata > Actinopteri > Gadiformes > Gadidae > Melanogrammus > Melanogrammus aeglefinus. The sequence continues at coordinate 4,578 of OLKM01002262.1, forward strand.
TGGTAGATGGAGCTCCAGGTGTCATGGTAGTTGGACCTCTCATTGTCATGGTAGTATGAGAAACTGTTCTCATGGTCGTTGGAGCACCCATTGTCATGGAAGTTGGAGCTCCTGCTGGTCATGGTAGTTGAATCACACACTGTTGTCATGGTACTACGAGCTCCTGTTGTCATGTAGATGGAGCACCACTTGTTATGGTAGTTGGAGCTCCATGTTATCAATGGTTAGTTGGAGCCCCCCCATATGTCATGGTAGTTGGAGCTCCCGTTATCATGGTAGTTGACGGTCCTGTTGCTATGGTAGTTGGAGCACCCATTGACAAGGTTGATGGAGTGGTATTATGTCATGGTAATTGGAGCTCCCGTTGTCGTGTGGGAGTTGAAGCACTTGTCATGTTAGTGTAAGTGACTGTTGTCATGGTAGTTGGAGCTCTGGTTTCATGGAAGTTGAAGCACTTGTTTTTATGGTGGTGGAGCTCCCGTTGCCATGGTACTTGGAGCACACCCTTCGAATGGTTTTTGAAGCCCCCGTTGAAATGGTTGTTGGAACCTCTGTTGTCATGAGTAGTGGAGCGCCCATTGTCATTGTGTGTTTGAACTACTTGTTGTCATGCAGTTTGAAGCTCCCGTTGACATGGAAGTTGAAAGCAATTGTTGTCATGGAAAGTTGGAGCTCCCGATGTCAAGGTAGTTGTAGAACCCGTTGTCAATGTAGTTGGAGCACCCGTTGTCATGGTCGTTGGCGCCCCCCATTGTCATGGTAGTTGGAACCTCTGTTGTCATGGTAGTTGGAGCACCCGTTGTCATGGTAGTTGGAGCTCCCATTTTCATGGGAGTGGAAGCACTTATTGTCATGGTAGTTTGAGCACCCGTTGTAATGGTAGTTGGACCTCTTGTTGTCATGTTAGTAGGAGAATCCATTGACTTGGTTGTTCGAGCTGTTGTTGTCATGGTAATTGGAGCTCCCGTTGTCGTGGTAATTGGAGCTCCCATAGTCATGGGAGTTGAATCACTTGTTGTCATGTTAATTGGAGGACCCGTTGTCAAAGTAGTTGGAGCTGTTGTTGTCATGGTAGATGGAGCTCCAGGTGTCATGGTAGTTGGACCTCTCATTGTCATGGTAGTATGAGAAACTGTTCTCATGGTCGTTGGAGCACCCATTGTCATGGAAGTTGGAGCTCCTGCTGTCATGGTAGTTGAATCACCTGTTGTCATGGTACTACGAGCTCCTGTTGTCATGGTAGATGGAGCACCACTTGTTATGGTAGTTGGAGCTCCTGTTATCATGGTAGTTGGAGCCCCCATTGTCATGGTAGTTGGAGCTCCCGTTATCATGGTAGTTGACGGTCCTGTTGCTATGGTAGTTGGAGCACCCATTGACAAGGTTGATGGAGTGGTTATTGTCATGGTAATTGGAGCTCCCGTTGTCGTGGGAGTTGAAGCACTTGTCATGTTAGTGTAAGTGACTGTTGTCATGGTAGTTGGAGCTCTGGGTTTCATGGAAGTTGAAGCACTTGTTTTTATGGTGGTTGGAGCTCCCGTTGCCATGGTACTTGGAGCACCCGTTCGAATGGTTTTTGAAGCCCCCGTTGAAATGGTTGTTGGAACCTCTGTTGTCATGGTAGTTGGAGCGCCCATTGTCATTGTGTTTGAACTACTTGTTGTCATGCCAGTTGAAGCTCCCGTTGACATGGAAGTTGAAGCAATTGTTGTCATGGAAGTTGGAGCTCCCGATGTCAAGGTAGTTGTAGAACCCGTTGTCAATGTAGTTGGAGCACCCGTTGTCATGGTCGTTGGCGCCCCCATTGTCATGGTAGTTGGAACCTCTGTTGTCATGGTAGTTTGAGCAGCTGATGTCATGGTAGTTGGAGCTCCCATCTTCATGGGAGTGGAAGCACTTATTGTCATGGTAGTTTGAGCACCCGTTGTAATGGTAGTTGGACCTCTTGTTTGTCATGTTAGTAGGAGAATTCCATTGACTTGGTTGTTCGAGCTGTTTGTTGTCATGGTAATTGGAGCTCCCGTTTGTCGTGGTAATTGGAGCTCCCATAGTCATGGGAAGTTGAATCACTTGTTGTCATGTTAATTGGAGGACCCGTTGTCAAAGTAGTTGGAGCTGTTGTTGTCATGGTAGATGGAGCTCCAGGTGTCATGGTAGTTGGACCTCTCATTGTCATGGTAGTATGAGAAACTGTTCTCATGGTCGTTGGAGCACCCATTGTCATGGAAGTTGGAGCTCCCATTTTCATGGTAGTTGAATCACCTGTTGTCATGGTAGTTGGAGCCCCTGTTGTCATGGTAGTAGAAACCTCTGTTGTCATGGTAGTTGGAGCTCCCGTTTTCATGGTAGATGGAGCACCATTTGTCATTGTAGTTGGAGCTCCCGTTGTCAGTGGTAGTTGGAGCTCCCGTTTTCATTGTAGTTGGAACCTCTGCTGTCATGGTGATTGGAGCTCCCGTTGTCATGGTAGTATGAGAACCTGTTGTCATGGTCATTGGAGCTGTTGTTCTCATGGTAGATGCAGCTCCAGTTGTCATGGTAGTTGGACCTCTCGTTGTCATGGTAGTATGAGAACCTGTTGTCATGGTCGTTGGAGCACCCATTGTCATGGAAGTTGGAGCTCCTGTTGTCATGGTAGTTGAATCACCTGTTGTCATGGTACTACGAGCTCCTGTTGTCATGGTAGATGGAGCACCACTTGTTATGGTGGTTGGAGCCCCTGTTGTCATGGTAGTTGGAGCTCCTGTTATCATGGTAGTTGGAGTCCCCATTGTCATGGTAGTTGGAGCTCCCGTTGTCATGGTAGTTGACGGTCCTGTTGCTATGGTAGTTGGAGCGCCCATTGACAAGGTTGATGGAGTGGTTATTGTCATGGTAATTGGAGCTCCCGTTGTCGTGGGAGTTGAAGCACTTGTTGTCATGTTAGTGTGAGTGACTGTTGTCATGGTAGTTGGAGCTCTGGGTTTCATGGAAGTTGAAGCACTTGTTTTTATGGTGGTTGGAGCTCCCGTTGCCATGGTACTTGGAGCACCCGTTCTAATGGTTTTTGGAGCCCCCGTTGAAATGGTTGTTGGAACCTCTGTTGTCATGGTAGTTGGAGCGCCCATTGTCATTGTGTTTGAACGACTTGATGTCATGCCAGTTGGAGCTCCCGTTGACATGGAAGTTGAAGCAATTGTTGTCTTGGAAGTTGGAGCTCCCGATGTCAAGGTAGTTGTAGCAGCCGTTGTCATGGTAGTATGAGAACCTGTTGTCATGGTCGTTGGAGCACCCATTGTCATGGAAGTTGGAGCTCCTGTTGTCATGGTAGTTGAATCACCTGTTGTCATGGTACTACGAGCTCCTGTTGTCATGGTAGATGGAGCACCACTTGTTATGGTAGTTGGAGCCCCTGTTATCATGGTAGTTGGGAGCTCCTGTTATCATGGTAGTTGGAGTCCCCATTGTCAATGGGTAGTTGGAGCTCCCGTTGTCATGGTAGTTGACGGTCCTGTTGCTATGGTAGTTGGAGCACCCATTGACAAGGTTGATGGAGTGGTTATTGTCATGGTAATTGGAGCTCCCGTTGTCGTGGGAGTTGAAGCACTTGTTGTCATGTTAGTGTGAGTGACTGTTGTCATGGTAGTTGGAGCTCTGGGTTTCATGGAAGTTGAAGCACTTGTTTTTATGGTGGTTGGAGCTCCCGTTGCCATGGTACTTGGAGCACCCGTTCTAATGGTTTTTGGAGCCCCCGTTGAAATGGTTGTTGGAACCTCTGTTGTCATGTTAGTTGGAGCGCCCATTGTCATTGTCATGCCAGTTGGAGCTCCCGTTGACATGGAAGTTGAAGCAATTGTTGTCTTGGAAGTTGGAGCTCCCGATGTCAAGGTAGTTGTAGCACCCGTTGTCAATGTAGTTGGAGCACCCGTTGTCATGGTCGTTGGCGCCCCCATTGTCATGGTAGTTGGAACCTCTGTTGTCATGGTAGTTTGAGCAACTGATGTCATGGTAGTTGGAGCTCCCATTTTCATGGGAGTGGAAGCACTTATTGTCATGGTAGTTTGAGCACCCGTTGTAATGGTAGTTGGACCTCTTGTTGTCATGTTAGTAGGAGAATCCATTGACTTGGTTGTTGGAGCTGTTGTTGTCATGGTAATTGGAGTTCCCGTTGTCATGGGAGATGAATCACTAGTTGTCATGTTGGTTGGAGGACCCGTTGTCATGGTAGTTGGAGCGCCTGTTTTCATGGTAGATGGATCCCCCGTTGTAATGGTAGTTGGGACCTCTGTTGTTATGGCAGTTGGAGCTCCCATTGTCATGGTAGTTGAAGCACTTGTTGTCATGGCAGTTGGAGCTCCCGTTGTCATGGTAGTAGGACCACTTGTCATGGTAAATGGAACACCATTTCTCATGGTAGTTGGAACCCCTGTTGTCATGGTAGTTGGAGCACCAATTGTCATGGTAGTTGGAGCACCCGATGTCGAGGTAGTTGGAGCACCAATTGCCATGGTAGTTGGAACTACCCTTGTCATGGTAGTTGAAGCACTTGCTGTCATGGCAGTTGGAGCTCCCATTGTCAAGGTAGTTTGAGCCCCCATTGTCATGGTAGTTGGAGCTGCCGTTGTCATGGTAGTTGGAGCTCCCGTTGTCATGGTAGTTGATGGTCCCGTTGCTATGGTAGTTGGAGCACCCATTGACAAGGTTGATGGATTGGTTTTTGTCATGGTAATTGGAGCTCCCGTTGTCATGGGAGCTGAAGCACTTGTTGTCATGTTAGTGTGAGTGACTGTTGTCATGGTAGTTGGAGCTCTGGGTTTAATGGAAGTTGAAGCACTTGTTTTCATGGTAGTTGGAGCTCCCGTTGCCATGGTGGTTGAACTACTTGTTATCATGGCAGTTTGATCTCCCATTGTCATGGTAGTTGAAGCATGTGTTGTCATGGTAGTTGGAGCCCCTGTTGTCAAGGTAGTTGGAGCACCCATTGCCATGGTAGTTGGAGCTCCCGTTGTCATGGTATTTGGAGCTCTGGGTTTCATGGAAGTTGACGCACTTGTTGTCATGGTAGTTGGAGCCCCCGTTGTCATGGTAGTTGGAGCTTCCATTGTCATCGTAGTTGAAGCACTTGTTGTCATGGCAGTTGGAGCTCCCGTTGTCATGTTATTTGAAGCAATTGTTGTCAAGGTAGTTGGAGCACCAATCGTCGTGGTACTTGGAGCCCCCGTTGTCATCGTAGTTGAAGCACTTGTTGTCATTGTAGTTGGAGAACCCAATGTCATGGCTGTTTGTTCTCCCGTTGTCATGGTAGTTGAAGCACTTGTTGTCATGGTAATTGGAACTTCTGTTGTCAAGGTAGTTGAGGCTCCGATTGTCATGGTAGTAGCAGCCCCCATTGTCATGGTAGTTGGAGCTCCCCTTGTCATGGTAGTTGGACCTGCTTTTGTCATGGTAGTTGACCCTCCCTTTGCTATGGTAGTTGGAGCACTCATTGACACGGTTGATGGAGTTGTCGTTGTCATGGCAGTTGGATCTCCCGTTGTCATAGTAGTTGAAGCACTTGTGGTCATGGTAGTTGGAACTCCAGTTGTCACGGTAGTTGGAGCACCCATTGCCATGGTAGTTGGGGCTCCCCTTGTCATTTTAGTTGAAGCACTTGTTTGCATGTTACTTGGAGCACTGGTTGTTATGGTAGTTGGAGCCACCGTTGTCATGGTAGTTGGAGAATCCATTTTCATGGTAGTTGGAGCTCCGGTTGTCATGGTAGTTGGAGCTCCCGTTGTCAGGGTAGTGTGAGCTGCTTTTGTCATGGTAGTTGACCCTCCTGTTACTATGGTAGTTGGAGCACCCATTGACAAGGTTGATGGAGTTGTTGTTGTCATGGTAGTTGGAGCTATTGTTGTCATGGTAGTTGGAGCCCCCGTTGTCATGGTAGTTGGAGGTACAGTTGTCATGGTATTTAAAGCATTTGTTGTCATGGTTGTTTGAGCAACCGTTCTCATTGTAGTTGGACCTTCTGTTTTCATGGTAGTAGAAGCTGTTGTCATGGTAGTTTGAGCTCCCATTGTCATGGTAGTTGGAGCACCCGTTTTCATGGTAGTTGGAGCCCCCGTTGTCCTAGTAGTTGGTGCCCTCGTTGTCCTCGTAGTTGGAGTTCCAATTTCCACGGAAGTTGGAGAGCCAGTTTTCATGGTAGTTGAAGCCCTTGTTGTCATGGTAGTTGGAGCACCCGTTTTCATGGTAGTTGGAGCAACCATTCTCATCGTTGTTGGAGCCCCCACTGAAATGGTAGTTGGAACATCTGATTTCATGGTAGTTGGAGCTCCAATTGTCATGGAAATTGAACTACTTTTTGTCAAGGCAGTTGAAGCACCTGTTGTCATGGTAGTTCTAGCACTTGTTGTCTTAATATTTGGAGCTCCCGATGTCATTGTAGTTGAAGCACTTGTTTTCATGGTAGTTTGAGCTCCAGTTGTCATGGTAGTTGAAGCACTTGTTGTCTTAATAGTTGGAGCTCCCGATGTCATTGTAGTTGAAGCACTTGTTTTCATGGTAGTTTGAGCTCCAGTTGTCATGGTAGTTAAAGCCCTTGTTGTCACGGTAGTTTGAGCATCCGTTGTCATTGTAATTGAACCTCTTGTTGTCATGGTAGTAGGAGAACCCGTTGTCATGGTAGTTGGAGCTGTTATTGTCGTGGTAGTTGGAGCTCCCGTTGCCATGCTAGGTGAAGCACCCATTGATATGATTGTTGGAGCTCCGTTTGTCATGGTAGTTGGAGCTCCTGTTGTCATTGTAGTTGTAGCTCCTGTTGTCATGGTTATTGGACCTGCTCCTATCATTGTAGTTGAAGCACTTGTCATTGTAGTTGGAGCTCCCATTGCCATGGTAGTTGGAGCACCTGTTGTTCGGGTCGTTGGAGCTCCTGTTGCCATGGTAGTTGGAGTTCCCGCTGCCATGGTCGTTGAAGCACTTGTTGTCGTGGTAGTTAAAGCACTTGTTGTCATGCTAGTTTGAGCAGCCGTTGTCATGCTAGTTGGAGTTCCCGTTGACATTGTAGTTGAAGCACTATTTGCCATCGAAGTTTGAACACCCGTTGCCATGGTAGTTGGAGCTCCCGTTGTCATGGTAATTGGACCTGCTCCTATTATTGTCGTTGAAGAACTTGTCATTGTAGTTGAAGCTCCCATTGTCATGGTAGTTGGAGCACCTGTTGTGATCATAGTTGGTGCTGTTGTTGTCAAGGTAGTTGGTTCTCCTGTTGTCAGGGTAGTTGGAGCTCCTATTGTTATGGTAGTTGGTGTTCCCGTGCTAATGGTAGTTGAAGCACTCGTTGTGGTGGTAGTTGAAGCGCTTGTTGTCATGCTAGTTTGAGCACCCATTGACATGCTAGTTGGAGCTCCTGTTGACATTGTAGTTGAAGCCCTATTTGTCATGGTAGTTTGAACAGCCATTGCCATTATAATTGGGGAACCCATTGTCATGTTAGTTGGAGCTATTGTTGTCATGGTAGTGGGAGCTTCCGTTGTCATGGTATTTGGAGCACCCATTGTCATGGTAGTTGGAGCTGTTGTTGTCATGGTAGTTGGAGCTACCGAATTTGTCAGGGCCACATCTTCTTGATGCATATGCTAAAAGAAAATGGAAAGTTGGTAAATTATTCAGTGAAGCCAAAGTTATCATTGAAATGGGAAGTGAGTATAGAACATTTTCTAAATATAACAAATAAGGTATTTATCTGCAAAGACCATTTGTAGAAAGTGAATACACTTGCTCCCCTTTGACCCCCTTTCGTTTCCAGATTTTAATTTAACATGATTTAACTTGAAATGTGTTCTTATTTGATTAATTAAGTATTAGCAATGACAAAGGTAAATCCATTATATTCAAGACATTATATTATAAAAAATTCGTCATTATTCCAACGTTCCGACTAGTGATTTGCATTAAAGAATGAGACTAAGGGCCCTATCTTTCATCCAGCGCAATTGACTTTCTACACCGACGTATGTATCGTTGCTAGTTTGCACCCGGCGCAATTCCGATTTCCCCCCACAGCAAACTCGCGCCATTAAACTTGCACCCTGAGGGGCGTGTTGGCGAAAAGCAGAGACGTGTTCCCACTTAAACGATACATGGTGCTATGTTACAGACCAATAAAGCAGTTGCGCAACTCATAGACCGCGGAACGTGTTTGAACAAGGGGGGGCCACAATCGCAAGAGGGGGTCAACCAACATTTTAGGTCCGACATTATCCATAGCCAAGGCTATGCACGGTATACGAGGACACGCACGTAATGCCATCAGTCACGTCAGCCAGCACAGAACAGCGCAGAATAAAATGCACAAGAAAGGTACCTCGGTGGTCGGTGGTAACGCAACTGAAACTATTTGCTTGTACCAGTACGAAAGAGAGAAAGAGAGAGAGAGAGAGAGAGAGAGAGAGAGAGAGAGAGAGAGAGAGAGAGAGAGAGAGAGAGAGAGAGAGAGAGAGAGAGAGAGCAAGCGAGCGAGAATGCGGATGCGGATGCACATCACTTTGCCAGGATGATTTTATTTTAAATGTCCAAACAGCCAACAACACTAATAACCCAAGTCCAAAATATTACAAATATACAAATTGCCAAAACAGTCAACACAGCACAGAAGGCTAGCCTACATAGATGAATCAATTATGGTCATGACTTAAGCCCACAACATGCCAGCACATAACTGTGCAGAATAAAATGCTCAATCAGCCAACACAATACACAACAAAAGCACCAACAGTAAGATGTTAACTCAACATAAACTCACTTGTATCAGTAGGCTACAATGCAGTATAAAAACATTGAACAAAGAAGAGTGCACACGGCGGTGCTAATAAAACCATTGACCTACCCTTAAAACTTCCCAAAGGCCTGCCTGCGTCTGTCATTGGCCTGCACGAACTCCTTAGCGATGGCTGTCATGTCGATGTCCTCCAGAATGTCACGGTGAATATGGCAGTTCATCAAGTCATTCAGTCTTTTTTGTGTCATTGTGGATCGGAGGTATGATTTCAGTCGACGAAGTGTAGAAAACGAACGCTCTGCTGATGCCGTACTGACTGGGATGGTGAAAAAAAGTTTCAGAAGTTTGTGTACTTCGGGCAGCAGGTCTTTTGCGACAGGAACAGCATTCATTGCATTGCTTATTACTCTCACTGACAGTTTGTCATTTTGAAGTGCAGATGTCTTAATCGTGTCTGGCAACATGCGCAACTGTGCGGAGAGTTGATCAAAGTCAAAATCTTTGTATAGAGACGTAATGGATGATGGGAGTGTCACCTCATCCCCGTTCCCAGCTGTCACTAGTAGCCTCTCAATGTCCACTACTACTCCGAAATCACGCTGGTCGAAGCGCCTATCCAGCTCATTGTCAATGATGTCCAACACCTCAAAATACTGCTTCCTGAAGTATTGTGATGCACCATCAAACAGGTGCTGTGTATCACCTCCAAACTTTTTGGGCAGTCTTGGTTGCCTGGGTAGCTGGGGGCGCTCAGTCAGATCGGTAGATTCCTCACTAACTGACTTGATGAAGCTGTCAAATTCCTTGTCCGATCGTTGCCTTTGGGATGAAAGCCCGTGTCACAGTGACTGCGCTTTGCGCATCTTGCAGCATTATGTTGGTATTTTGCAAAGTCTTGGACAACTGCTCAGTTGGGGAAAAAATCAAGTGCGCCAGGCGTAGACCGAAGTAGGTGCTGAATTTTTCAAGCACAGCCAAAATGCCTGCAGCTTTTCGACCAGGTTCATCGTGTGATTCTTCCGAAAACTCCTCCATCGCAGTGGTAAGTACAGAGTAGTTGTCTATGACTGACTTCAGGGCCCTGCTTCTCACCGTCCATCTCGTAGGACAGAGCGTGCGAAGGTTCTGTGTTTCTGGTTTCAGCTCGGCCTTTAGTGACTGGAATGCGTTGTTTCGTTTGGGGGACTGCTTAATTAGCTGTGCCACATCATGCACAATGTCTAGTGCATCTCGAATCATTTTGCATTTCTTTGCAGCATCTTGAAGGCAGAGGTTTAAACAGTGCGCCAAACAGTGCACAAATATTGCTGCAGGATTTTGCTGTTTAAATCTAGCAGAAACTCCCCTCAGATGGCCGGCCATATTAGCAGCACCATCGTAAGCCTGCCCTCTGCATAAACCCGGTGACACATTGCATCTGGTCAGAATGTCGTTTAGGACATTAAAGATGGTCTGCGCATCTGTCTTCGGTAAATCGAAAAGCCCAATGAAATCCTCACGAACTGTGTACGCATCGTCAACCCATCGAAGCACTGTGACAAGCTGTTCTTTGTTGGATATGTCTCTGGATTCATCTGCGAGGATAGCATAATGTCCATCCCGAATAGGTGACAGCACTTTTCGTAAAACATCAAGTGAAATCAGGTGAATCATTTCATTCACTATGTCATGAGACATGTAGTTTTTGTCACTGAGCCATCTGCTAATTGACGGACAGTCCTCTGATCGGAGCTGCATCAACTTGTACAAGTTACTGTTCTCGGCGCTCGTTGCCGTCCTATTGGGAATTCCCTGGCCCGCCAGAAAACGTAGCGAAGATAGCTGCTTCAGCAGCATTTCTCTCTTAAGCTTCTGGTTTGACTGTAACTGTGTGTCCAACTGAGCTGCTACGCTGGGCTGCTGGGACACCAGAATTTGAAATTGAGCAACACTGTCTTTGTGATGCTTGCTGTTTGTATGCTCCCTGAATGTATTTACAGCATTTTTCCAATTGTTGAAACCGTTCACGGCAAAAGCAGGCTCGTTCTTACTCACCGCTAGGTTTTTCTTAGCACAGCAGCGACATTGCGTGCAGAACAGTTTCCCTCTGGTCTCACATAGAGTCAGCCAAGCAAAATCCTTGAACCACTGGTATTGCAAGGATCGTGTGCGTTGTGAAGAACCTGTCCCTTGCACCCTCTTGGTTCTTTTTAGCACATCGGGATTGCTTGGTTGATGAGGCGTTGTAAGATCCCTGCAGCACTCACTTGAGCAGTTCCCATGGCTAGCCTCAGCTAGGTTTGGTTCGGTTAGCGTAGTTGGAGTTGAAGAACATTCATCTCTGTTGCTTGGTTGGTGGTCGTGGTCCACAGTTGAAGGTTGGGGTACAGCTGTCCCATCAGATGATGCTGCGCTTTTTATTTGTTTTCCTTTGAAATATTCAAAAATTGTTTTGTGCCTTTTCATTTTGATATTCCAATCCACGCCGGGCGGGAACAATCTCTGCAGTCTACCACAATCACTATTTCTACTTCTTTTCGCGATTTTCAGTGCTGCGCAGTAGAGGTCTACATTTTAAATTTGCAACATTCATGCATGACGTGTGACGTGAACAATATTGGTTTAGAAATACGCTTGATTAAATTATTACAGCATGGGTTGTGTTTAAGTTTGATCTTGTCGACAGGTTTTGAGTTGAAAAAAAAACTTGCAGGCCAACATTCATTTATTTTTTTAATAATCATTTCAAAAAGTTACCCGGGCCACGGCCCCCCTGGCCCGGCCGGTTCCGCGGTCTATGGCGCAACTCACCGACAAATACCTGGTCTAAGTGCACTATCGGATAGCGCAGATGGTGTTGCTTTACCATGGCAGGTCGAAACTGCAACATAAGCTTACACAGCTGTAGGCTATACACAGCACAAACATGCAAAATATTTCCCTGATTGAAATATAATGACGGTGTGGATAATGGCAACATTTTTTTTTCCCATAGGGCCTGCATGAATGAACACTGTAGTAGGCTATGTCATGCGTTCAAATAATAACAAATATAACCGCAAGCCGTGATTAACAGGGTAAGAGCAAAATTAAAAGTCAAGAACAAACTAATGGAAGATATATAAATATATCATATATTTGTCATATTTAAGGAAAGATATTCCACTTATAACCCTGAACTGCCGCCTCATTCACATGGTCAAAATGTCTATTGATAAGCACACAACATCCAGAAAACTCAAAGCACACATTTCTCAAGTGAAACCTGAAAAATCTTTCAAATTCTGGGGAAATTAGACATTTGCAGTCAGACTAACGGAAGAAATATAAATTATGACAGTTTTGAACAATTATGAAAGAAAAATGATTCATGAAGAAGTTCCCCTTAATGCCATACTGTGTCTTGGCAGTCCGATTCTTGGAAACTAATGAGCCGGAATATTGATTGCCTGATTACTTTCAGGTGCTGTTCAATGATGTGTTTCTTAAATAAGTGGCATTGACCGAACGTCATGTTCAGCTTGTTCATAATGCTCTAATCAGTACCACAATTTGGGTTCATCGGTAGTGGAGGGTATTGGTATCCTAATAGTCATATGTTTTGTTATACAATAACAAAGTGGTCATAAGATAAATGGGCGAACTGCTCCAACTGTCCAATGATTTTTGTGAGGCTTGGTCCAAAGATTTTCTGTGGAGATGTTGGTGAATTTTTGATTATGTTTGTAGCCTGTTAAAGCTAGCTTTGTAGCCTAGCTTTAAAGAGCAACTTTCAAGTTAATTGAAAAACTGAATTCATACAGAATCTCTGTATGAAAATGTCAATTTAAAAATAAATACACAGGAATGCAAATGTTTTACAACACCCACTGGAAGAAATTGTACCTATTCTAAAAGATAGGCTCCCAAAAACCACCCCTTTCCTCGAGAACGTGCCTATGACGTAACGACAGGCAAACATTGGCGCTGCTGCGCCCGTTCTCATTGTGGGTTTAGTAGTCGGAGTGTTGGCAAGAGAGAAAAGAGCTTGTCGTTATCGTTGTAGTTGAGTAAGTTTGAGTTGTCAAAATGGTTAATTCTTGTGTTTGTTTTGGATGCAACAACTCCAACTTGTCTGGCCATCGGGTCCACCGATTTCCAAACAAGAAAGATAACCATTTCCGTAATTCACAAATAAGGATGACATGTCAACATTTTTCATTTTCTCTATGGTTACTATTTTGCAATTTACACTTTTCAGACAGCAAACATTGAAAATTATGAACTTCTTAATGTTAGTTAAAGATATTGTGTACTGGGTTGCATTAGATACTGCATGTGTTGTTACCAATGAATGTGTAGGCCTAATGGTGAATAACCATAACATCAATCTCTTTTAAGCTGTTCAGGTAGGATGTGGGGACTCAAACCGAAAGGTTTGAGATACGAAGATCGACTCCACTGGCCAGTCCTGAACAAAGTATGTGTACTAATAATTACTTTTGTTATGAAATGAGTGTAAGAAGGATAGGGAATTGCCACTGTAAGTGGCTAATGTGTCGAGGGGAGGGTCCTAGAGATATCGAGCGCGCATAAACGTCTGTGCGAAGGAGAAAGATTTCACACAACCTGCATTGTAAACGCTACGTGCGTTTACAATGAGCAAGCAAACTGTGGCCTCGTTCTTCCGACCTTCGGCCAGTGCAAGTCATTCCTGCACGGGTCTTATTTTACAAACCCCGCACCCGCCCCTACCCGCAATACTTCAAACCGCATCCGACCCGTGTTCCGACAGTAGCCCGACCAGACCCGCCATCGACACTCGACCCGCACCCGATGGAAAATTAGGAACATTAGATTGGTGCTTGGTGCTTTAGATTGTTGTGCAAAAAAAGTACATCATCAACTGTTGACGGTTTTAGTTGACTCCTCCGCTCCTGATTAACATATCCAGCACCGGGGAAGTCTCGATCGCAATCGCTAATCCCGCGCCCGACCCGCGCTGTTCAGGCGTCCAACCCGACTCGTTTCATCCAAATTGTGCAGGTCACCCGAACCAGTGCAGGACTCTGCTCCAGGTGCCATTAAGGGCTTTTCATACGGGAGGCGTTTGTCGGGCCTGATAAAATGCATACTCAATGGAGAGGCGAGCGGGCAGAGAGGAGGCTCAGCGTCCTGTCAAGCGGCAGGACAAGCGGGCGCACTCCCGTGAAACTGTCGCTTCCTTAGCCTACTTGTCGAACGCATGCATGCTCAAACCTGGAAACCGTTGGGATAGATGAGAATCACAATAAAATGTGACACAGAATTTGAAACAGCACATTGTAATTATCAAAATATTTATTAGTAATACAGTGAAAATTTGTAGAAATGTGAATATTTGGTTGGCATGTTGATTAACGTTGTGTGCCCCTAAAATTTCTAGATCACCACAGGCCCTTCAAGGAAGTGCTGTCTTGTCTTCTGCTGTCCCGCCCCCCCACCACTTCCCTCCAAAAGGTTGCCAAAAATGAGGCAGTCAGCCTCCATCTCGCACGACACTTGCGTTTTAACATGTAATAAAACATATGTGAAAGAAATTGTGAGAAAACACACGTATCGGTAGCCTACTCTTTATTTAGTTTATTAGCCTAAAAAATAGGCTAAGTCTAATAAAAAATAAGAATGCATACAATGGCACTGAATTTCCTGTGCAATGACAAATAAATCTAATACATTTTACCAGTAGTTTGTTTCACTATTGAAATTATTCATCGTCTTCCAAACGGGGCCACTGGAAACCTTTATATCCTTGTCCTTCTCCTGCAAACTGCCTCCTTATTGCTGCAACAACACATGAAGGCATGGCTTTCCTGATGCCCCTGCCTAGAACTCTGTACGCCCAGCGGACAACCTGCCTGTATGCTGTGTATCGGAATTGTCTGGAGATGGGGACATAATGATCATACCATGTTTTCATAGTAAACAATTTCAATGGTAAATATTGCATGTCCTGTTGGCTGATATTCTACTGTACTTCACAACACCAAAGTTGTTTTTATAGGAAGTAAATAGGAAGTAAAAAAATAAAAACAGCTGAACAGGATTTACTGTTTTGGTGTAGAAAAGCTGGTTCTTTAAATTAGTTAATAGTTTTGCTCAAAACCAACTCTGGTCTGCTGGCTTGGAGAGGGCCATGCTCCTTTCTGGAGTTCATGTAAGCTATCTGCAGCACAAAATGATTCAGACATCCAAACCCTGGATGGAGTGTGAGGCAGGCAATGTCTGGGGGATCTAGGTTTTGGACAAGGGACCAATAGGCGTCGATCTCCCTGCTGCACACACTCTCCACTGCTGACGTCAGCAGTGTTATGATGTGGTGTGTTGTTGCACTGTTGATGATGTGTTGTTGCAAGGATTACTATTGCAACAACACATCATCAACAAGCACCTGTTAAATAAAATGTGGTAAGATAAACTCACTCTCCTTCCCTTCGTGTAGCTCTAATAGTTGGTGTAAGGCCTTGTAAGAAATGACATGTAGACTTAGGCCTACTTATTTCCTAAGGCTTAGGTAAGTGAGATACACCATCCTCCATTTATGCACACAGTATAAGCTGTCAATTAGATGCAACTTCTCGGCATCTCTGCACGTGACAATAAAATATCCTTGTAACAATGACGATATTTACATGAACAGCATATTCCCGTCCTAATCGGAACACTAACTGCTTTCAGACACGTCCTCCGCAGTACTGTATATGCTATCTCATTTACAGCTATAGCTAAAGCTATAGCCTACTACAGCATTCATTTAACATCTGGGTTCTAAATTAAAAAAATGAAGACACATGTTGCTGTTGACAATCTACATGGATGCTTAAAAAACAAAGTCGACAGCAATATTGCTCAATATATTACAAATACTGCAATGTGATAAACATAAAGACGACGTTAGCCACCATTAGCTATAGCCCGTGGACACTCACCAAGACACCTTTCAGACCATTAAAATAGCCCTTAGTATCATTGGTAACATCACAAATAAATAGCCTTTATTCCCTCTGCAGGCCATCTCATCTTATCACCCACGATGCCACAATAAAAGCTTTATTTTGGGTGTGATTTAACTTTGTTCTTCTCTTTACTTGCAAAACAATATCATATAAATATAAAATCAGAGAAGTCATCTTGAATTGTGATTACGTGAAAACAGAGTTTTAGCAGAAACTGAACCAAGAAAAACATTGTTTACCTTACGTATGCATGCTGATTCCATCAACGCAACCATTCCCAGAATTAGAGCCACAATACTCATCATTTTGAGAATAAATGGAAGGTAGAAATTGGCAGCTGCTACTAAAAACAGTTTGGCCACACAGATGATAGAAGCTCTCACTCAGCAAATGTAGAATATGGTATTTATACGATATTATGGCAAAGTGGGTGTCAACTTATGATGGGCCTGATCAAGGAAGTTGGATAACAAATATATGTGTAGATTCCACACATATTTGTGTGGGTGTGCAAAAGGTGCACTTATCCAAACACTTATCAAACACAACCACATCTTTTCGTTGAAACACGTGGTGAAACGTTTAGCCCAGGCGAGTTGAGGTTCAATAGACTAGCCATCTGGGACACCGTCGCTGCTGCCTGTACAGAGAGGGAGCCCGCACGTCACCAGCATCAATACGAGTATTTACTGTCACGAATGGGCCTTCGCTGGATAGTTTCCGCCTGGTAACGCTAGCTAGCCAGGTATGGAGAGGAGCTCAGGCTTGTTGAGGTTAAGGCTAAGTTGTCCAAGTGCTGATGTCTGCCAGACCTTCTGAGCTGTGTTTTTTCATTCAGGATGTGTTCAAGAGGAGGGGCACGAGAGGCATAGTTGAGTGACACAGACACAAGATATGTTTTTCAAACCTTGTGTCAATTTATATGGCCACAAAAGGTGGACAAGTCACAACACACACTGTCAAGTCAGTGTGTGTTGAAGCAGATGGACAGAAATGAAAGAGGTTGGGTTCCCGACCCAAAGAGGTTGGGGACCACAGCTGTAGACCCGGGTACCACCACTATAGACCCAGGGACCACTGCTGAGGACTACATTTCCCATGGTTGATTTTGAAGTGGAACAGTGAAGTGGCTGTGTTTTGTACCGGACTGTAACCCTAGTAACTCACTTCATCAATCTGCTACACTTTGTCGAAACCTGACACTGACACATTTCTGTTGCACAAACCAAGCCACACGCTGGTTAACTCGTTTGGCCATTGTCTCCTATTTCTGCTGGCATCCATCCAGAAAAATTGACATCCTCAAGAAGATGAATGAAAACAGCTGTATGCATCCTCTCTTTAATAGACGGTCAGCAATACCAACTGCCAAAAAAGTCGCCCAGCCCAAGAAAATTACCCTACACACCATCAGGAGGTAGGAAATTCATTCCTGGGCGGCATGTGGCTGAGGAGATAGAGCAGGTTGACTGGTAACCAAAAGGCTGCTAGGTGGTACCCTGGATCCTCCTCGCTGAGTGTCGAGGTGTCCCTGAGCAAGACATCTCACCCCGAGCTGGTTGTTGCCTCACATGGTTGTCACTGTGTGAGTGTGTGCATAGGTGAATGTGAGGCAATATTGTAATACACCCGGGCACCACTACTGAAGACCTGGGTACCACCTCTGTAAACCTGGGGACCATTACTATAGACCCAGGAACCACTGCTGTAGACCAGGGTACCAATACTGTATACCTGGGTACCATGCTGTAAATAGGGGTACGACTGCTGTAGACCCGGGTACCACTGCTGTAGACCAGGGTACAACTACTGTAGACCCGGGAACCCCTGCTGTAGACAAGGGTACCACTAATATAGACCCGGATGCCACTACTGTAAACCAGGGTGCAGCCAGGTTACCACTGCTGTAGAGCTGGGTACCACTGCCTATATATATACTGTATGTATTGTATACACTTCTGCTGCACTTTTTACGTACATTTTTTGAGACCCGAGTTCTGTCTGGGTTAGAGTCCTAGAATCCGGTTTGGAGTCCCAGGGAAGGGACCAAGTTCCTTAGGTCGGGTTAGAGTCCCGACGTGGGTACCAGAGAGACTGTTGATCTGACCTTAAATACATCTCATCTCATCTCATCATGATCCGCTTATCCGGGGGCCCGCACGTCACCAGCATCTATACGAGTATTTACTGTCACGAATGGGCCTTCGCTGGATAGTTTCCGCCTGGTAACGCTAGCTAGCCAGGTATGGAGAGGAGCTCAGGCTTGTTGAGGTTAAGGCTAAGTTGTCCAAGTGCTGATGTCTGCCAGACCTTCTGAGCTGTGTTTTTTCATTCAGGATGTGTTCAGAGGAGGGGCACGAGAGGCATAGTTGAGTGACACAGACACAAGATATGTTTTTCAAACCTTGTGTCAATTTATATGGCCACAAAAGGTGGACAAGTCACAACACACACTTTCAAGTCAGTGTGTGTTGAAGCAGATGGACAGAAATGAAAGAGGTTGGGTTCCCGACCCAAAGAGGTTGGGGACCACAGCTGTAGACCCGGGTACCACCACTATAGACCCAGGGACCACTGCTGAGGACGACATTTCCCATGGTTGATTTTGAAGTGGAACAGCGAAGTGGCTGTGTTTTGTACCGGACTGTAACCCTAGTAACTCACTTCATCAATCTGCTACACTTTGTCGAAACCTGACACTGACACTTTTCTGTTGCACAAACCAAGCCACACGCTGGTTAACTCGTTTGGCCATTGTCTCCTATTTCTGCTGGCATCCATCCAGAAAAATGGACATCCTCAAGAAGATGAATGAAACCAGCTGTATGCATCCTCTCTTTAATAGACGGTCAGCAATACCAACTGCCAAAAAAGCCGCCCAGCCCAAGAAAATTACCCTACACACCATCAGGAAGTAGGAAATTCATTCCTGGGCGGCATGTGGCTGAGGAGATAGAGCAGGTTGACTGGTAACCAAAAGGCTGCTAGGTGGTACCCTGGATCCTCCTCGCTGAGTGTCGAGGTGTTCCTGAGCAAGACATCTCACCCCGAGCTGGTTATCGCCTCACATGGTTGTCACTGTGTGAGTGTGTGCATGGGTGAATGTGAGGCAATATTGTATTAAACCCGGGCACCACTACTGAAGACCTGGGTACCACCTCTGTAAACCTGGGTACCATTACTATAGACCCAGGAACCACTGCTGTAGACCAGGGTACCAATACTGTATACCTGGGTACCATGCTGTAAATAGGGGTACGACTGCTGTAGACCCGGGTACCACTGCTCTAGACCAGGGTACAACTACTGTAGACCCGGGAACCCCTGCTGTAGACAAGGGTACCACTAATATAGACCTGGATGCCACTACTGTAAACCAGGGTGCAGCCAGGTTACCACTGCTGTAGAGCTGGGTACCACTGCCTATATATATACTGTATGTATTGTATACACTTCTGCTGCACTTTTTACGTATATTTTTTGAGACCCGAGTTCTGTCTGGGTTAGAGTCCTAGAATCCGGGTTGGAGTCCCAGGGAAGGGACCAAGTTCCTTAGGTCGGGTTGGAGTCCCGACGTGGGTACCAGAGAGACTGTTGATCTGACCTTAAATACATCTCATCTCATCTCATCATGATCTGCTTATCCGGGGTCGGGTCGCGGGGGCAGCAGCTCAAGCAGGGGGCCCCAGACTTCCCTTTCCCGAGCCACATTGACCAGCTCTGACGGGGGGATCCTGAGGCGTTCCCAGGCCAGTGTTGAGATATAATCTCTCCACCTAGTCCTGGGTCTTCCCCGAGGTCTCCTCCCCACTGGTCGTGCCTGGAACACCTCCCAAGGGAGGCGCCCAGTGGCCTTACCAGATGCCCGAACCACCTCAACTGACTCCTTTCTAAGCAAAGGAGCAGCGGCTCTAATCCGAGCTCCTCACGGATGACTGAACTTCTCTTAAAAACTTTTCTTAAATACATTGCAGGGTTATTTAAGATCAGGGCTGATCTTAAATACATTGCTTTTTTTTATATTTTTTATTTTACTTTACTATTATTTTATTTTATTGTATGACAATGTTATATGTGAAGCACTTTCAGTCTGTCTTGTGTTTGAAAAATGCTATATAAATAATGTTGACTTGCCTTGCCTTTAGTAATACAAGTTTTAAATCGATTTCTTGTCCTGGACCTTGTTTTTTTGTTGAGAAATATAAATGGCTAAATTTATACATACAACAGGGAACGGGACACTACATTTAGATTCTGAAGGGAATGCTTGGGCCACATCCCGATCAGATAAAGAAACAAAAAAGTTTAGAATATTTAGAATATTCAAGAGATCTCATTTGAGTTCCAGGCAACTCAATGAGTCGTGGAACACGATATTCAACTGAAAATAGACACGTTGTTGATAGTCAGGTAACAATAGATTTAATATGTTCTGGAAAACCTTTTTTTAACTGTTTGTGACTTGATATGTTGAAATCTCAAATCGCAATCTAGGGTAACTCCCAACAATGTTTTTCTAAAAAGACAATACCATTTTGACCGAGTACAGAATAGAGCTCATACAAAAAACATTAATAATTGGTATTATTATAGAGCTATCAATTATATTGGCCTTTAACACATAAATATGCTTTGAACTCAAACATTTATTGTGCATTTTCATTGTTCTTCTTATCTTGTACATTTTTTGTCATAGTTTTCTTAACAACCCAAAGCTTTTTCACATCCATTTTCTATCCAAAAGGGATTCATTTCAATAATAATCTTAATTTTCCAAGATCCTAACACATAATGACAATTAGATCAGCCGGACAGATCAGCATTATAGAGGCAGTATTCTGGGCAGCCCCGCGCTGTCTGTTCTGAGGTTCGGGAGCGCCCGTTGGTGTTGTAACCCTTATTTCTGCTCAGGTAGCGCCTTCCGGTCACTCCGGGATCGTGGGAACATGGGGGTTACGATAAATAATGAATACAGTTGTCAGCGTTATTCTCTTCTTTAATTAAGACCAACATGGCAACACAGTACCTCCTGTGCTCGGTGAATCTCTCCAATGGCTCACCCTGCTCTAGACTGAGATACAGTCTGGAACTATTGATTGAATTTATTTCAGACATTCAAATACAAATTAAACATACAAATACAAATTATACAAAACAAAAAGAAAAGCACAATAAGTATTTCATAAATGAACTTCCTGTGTTCCTCATCTTTTTATATATCTATCTATATAAAATTGTCTTTATTTATGACACTATATTTGATGTTTACAATCCATACATATACAACTTAAAATACTATATAATTATAATATATATATAATATATATTTATAATTTATACATTTATACAATCCATATATCTACATATATATATACTTTATATAGTAGCCTATATATTTATTTTTATAATTTGATATACTATATTTGCACTTCATCTATATTTTTTATTGATCTATAATCCTAATGTAGTTTGGTAGTATGGTTTGGAGTATGTCTACAATTATACATTTAATACTATATATATATATATATAATATATATATATATATATATATAATATTATATATATATATATATATATATATATATATATATATATATATATATAATATATATATATATATATATATGGGTCCTGGCGAGCCAGGACCTGCCGGCGGACATCGCCCGCCAGTACCCGGCACTCAAACTGGCCTATTATGGGCACAACCTCGCGGCGCGTGCGCAACGTGCCCAGGATTGGCAGTTTGACGTGCGGGGAGCCGTGCGCACGCAGATCGCCCAACACGGGCGGCTAGTGAAGCGGTGGCTGTCATCGGGAGAGGGTCCCAACCCGGTAATTATCGACCACACCCTGCGGCGACTCCCGCCGGATGCCCGCCGCGTGCTGGCCCACCATCATCCTGCCTCCGTGAACGACCTGGTCCTCCAGCTGGAGAACTGGCTGGTGGCCCAGCTCCTGAGCGCCAGACCCGCCCCAGCCCCACGGCGCGCCATGACCCGCCAAGTCCCGAGGGGACCCCCTATCCGGACCCCGGCTCCCAGCTTCACCCCACTGAGCGGAGTACCGGAGAACCGGGAGGTGCGGCGCTGCTATGAGTGCGGCCAGCCTGGCCATATCACTCGGGAATGCCCGAGGGGACGGGACGTATCGATGCCGTCAGCGTACGTGGACCCGGGGGCGGACCACACGTGCATGCTGGCGACCTGCTGGGCGAAGGGAACGTCTGGTAGTCCGACCATCCAAGCGCGGGTGATGAACCGGGACACGCAGGCCCCCCCGGACACCGGCAGTGCGGTTACCCTCCTTCGCCCCGACCTGGCGGGTGGGAAGGTAGGGGAACCCATGGAGGTGGCCTGCGTCCACGGGGACACCCGGACGTACCCCACGTGCCACGTGGTTGTCCACACCCCACACGGAGTGTTCATGATCTGGGCGGGGATTGTCCCCCACCTACCGGTCCCGGTGTTAATCAGGAGGGACTGCCCGATCTTCCACTGTTTGTTGGACCCGACGCGGGAGCTCCGGAGCTGGAGAGGCCCTCCCCGCAGAGGGGCGCGTGGGGTGCGGCAGGCCTACGGGGCCACCCGGCGTCCATCGTCCCCGGGAGAGCTGAAGGCGGAGGACGAGGGATCTGAGGAGAACGGACCTTCCCCACCAGGGACCCCTGAGCACACGGAGAGAGGACCCGTCCGGAGCGGGACACCGGAACCTACCCCCGACACCCCGGAGACCCTCACGGCCTCCGAGTAGCCAGACCCACCGGAAGACCCGGAGAGCTCTCCCCTCACCGAGTTCTCGGACTTCTTACCAGAGGTGGGGGAAGGCTCATCCCGACCCGGGCAGTTCGCCACCGCTCGGCTCCAGGATGAGGCCCTCCAGCACGCCTGGAGCCACGTCGTGGTTCACGACGGGCAGGCCCGAGACTCGGTGAGTCACACACCTCTTCCACACTTCAGCATTAGGGGGGGTCTGTTGTATCGAGTAGCCTCCGGGGAGGGGTGAGTGAGGGAACAGCTAGTGGTGCCCCGTCCCTACGTTAGCAAGGGTGTTTTTATGGCCCACACCCACCTCCTGGGGGCCCACCTGGGCATGGACAAGACCCGGGAGCGGGTCCTAGCCAGGTTCTATTGGCCGGGAGTTAAGCGGGATGTTGAGCGCCACTGCCAGGGGTGCCCCGAGTGCCAGCGGGTAGCCCCGGTCGAGCGCCTGGGCCCGGCGCGGTACCTGTCGACCCTGGACCTGACCAAGGGGTACTGGCAGGTACCGTTGACCCGAGCGGCCCGGGAAAAGACGGCGTTCTCCACCCCGGGGGGACTTTACCAGTACACCGTCCTCCCTTTCGGGGTACACGGCGCCCCGGCCACCTTCCAGCGGATGATGGACCAGCTCCTGAGGCCCCACCAGGATTACGCGGCGGCCTATATCGATGACATCATCGTTTACAGCCCCAGCTGGGATATCCACGTCCGCCAGCTGAGGGCCGTTCTGGGAGAGTTACTGAAGGCGGGCCTCACCGCTAACCCAGCCAAATGTCGCCTCGGGAGAGAGGAGACGACGTACCTGGGGTACCGGGTCGGAAGGGGAACAGTGCGGCCGCAGGAAGGCAAGGTAGCCGCAATACGGGCCTGGCCTCAATCACGCACCAATAAACAGGTAAAGGCGTTCTTGGGGCTGGTGGGCTACTATCAGCGCTTCATTCCCGGGTACGCCACGCTGGCCAGCCCCATGAACGACCTGGTCGACCGTCGGCACCAGTCGGACGGCGTCGTAACCGCGTCGGTTTGGTGTGTTCCTTTCCGTCGGGCAGCGTCGGAAGCCCTCGGGTCTTGTCGGGGCCGATTCAACATGCTCAGTCGGGACTTGTCGGCCGTCGGGAGAGTAGACTCGTCGGGTACTCTGATTGGCTGTTGTGCCATCTATGACGATTATGACGGGCGGTGCCGTAGCGAATCAGCGTGGTGTGTGGGAGGGGTGGAAGAGGGGCGGAAGTGACGATGGTAAACAAACCACGCATAAAACACATGGAGCAGGCAGAGACCAACTACATTTTGCTTCATTTTTGCATCATTTTGCGAGATTTACTGGAAGCCATGGCTACGTGGAGTGAAGAACTGGAGGAGCAGCTGGTTTCCCTGGTGGAAGACAGACCACCGTTGTATGACATAACGCTCCAGTGTTATTCCAATCAAAAATAAACAAGCTGTTTTGTGCGCTTTGTTTTTATTCTACCTGGTTTTTCTATGGTTTCTCGGTTAGGTCATTTCCTGTTTTCATGTTTCGGATAACGGGCACGAGACTAGCGCCACCCGCTGTTATGGAGAATTATTGCATCTCGCGCAAGCGCAGAACATACAGACTGCTGTGTCGTCGGGAGTGGTCGTGGCGGTGTGTTTCACTGCTTCCCCTCTCCCGACTGTCTCAGACGAGAGGCAACGGACCCGTCGGGCAAGCGGGCGTCGGCGTCTGTTGTGCCGGGGTGGTGTGTCAGGGGCTTAAGGCCTTACCAGACCGGGTCACCTGGTCGGAGGCGGCGGACCGGGCTTTCAAGATGCTCCGAGAGGCCCTGTGCTCGGAACCTGACATTAATCACCCCTGACTTTAATCTCCCAGTGATTGTGCGTACAGACGCCTCAGAGGTGGGACTCGGGGGGGTCTTGTACCAGGTCCGGGCCGGAGAGGAGCACCCCATAACCTACGTCAGCCGGAAGCTCCTCCCCAACGAGCGCAACTATTCTACCGTGGAGAAGGAGGCCCTGGCCATCAAGTGGTGCCTCGAGAAATTGCGCTACTACCTCCTGGGGAGGGAGTTCACTTTGGTCACCGACCACGCCCCCCTGAAGTGGATGGCGGGGGCCAAGAATACGAACGCCCGGGTGACACGGTGGTTCCTGGCTCTCCAGGACTTCCGGTTCCGGGTGGACCACCGACCGGGCCGAGAGCACGCCAACGCCGACGCCCTGTCACGTCGGGATGCCTGCCTGGGAGGGTTCCCCAGAAACCAGGGGCTTGAGCAAACGGGGGGGGGGGGAGTGTGGCATCCCGCCCCTGAAACCTCGCTCTGAACGGGCCCAAGGGACCGTGAACTGAAGGATGGGGTATACCACCAGCCCGCGATGGAGAGTACCTGGACCTTCCCCCCAATCAGCGGGATGAGGGACTCCTGGCGGCTGAGAGGAGGAAGACCCGGAGCCCCTATAAGAGTGGCTACCAACGAGGAGCACGGGAGAGGCAGAGACGCACAGACTACAGAAGCTTGAGGCTCTCGGAGACCCAAGCACCCCCTTGCCTTGTCTGTGACCTCATGAATAAATGCCGAAGTCGGCTTAACTAACCGTGACCATGTGTATTTCCTGCGACACCCGGCTCATTCTCAAAGCCGGTTACCACTATATATATATATATATATATATATATATATATATATATATATATATATATATATATATATATATATATATATATATGGCTGTCTCTCAAGACCCACACAAGATGGCGGCTCCGTGTGCCGCGGCTGAGAGGGACGTGGCGTATCTAGTGTTTTATAGATATCTATGGGCAAGCCCCCAGGAACAGTGTAAACTTCCGCAATCCACCAGTGCTTACAAGTGGGGAACAATGTGTCTCCACAAAAAATGTCTGGATATCAATCAAAGGCTCATAATTATCTTTATTCCATGTACTGAAAAAATGTAAGTTTTCTCTTTTCAAAACGCTACCTCAAGTGTTTTATAAGCCGTTTCATGTTATTTTTTGTTGGAGAAGAAGTGGTGGGCAGCTGAAAGGAGTCGTAGTGAAACAAATGTTGTTTCGGCCTGGCATTTGAGAGGGCCTAGTGCACGGTTCCGTTAACTTCTCGTGTCCCAGATTTTTTCTTTTACTTAACATGAATGACGTTGATGTGGTGACTTTATATCATTTAAACTGTTTTTTTCAGATTTTTAGACTGGTTCAGCTGCTTCTCCATGACTCTCACGTTCCTCTGCTTGCGATCATTGCGATTCACCATTTATTCAAAAGATTGAAAGGCAAAGAACGGGTGAATTACGGTATCATTTTTATAATATTGTTAATAGCCTAATAAACATTTCAGTTGCATTAGAATTTAACTTTTTATTTGCTTGTTTAGCTGTGTATGGCAGTTAACAATGTTGGCATAATACAAAAAAAAAGTGTGACCCCAGGGGGCACTGTTGCATATTTTCTGCAATATGCACGAGTTTGAAGCGTAGACAGGCATTACAAAAACATAGGCCTACATAAAACATAAGATCTGCCCCCAACCAATGACCTTTATATTAAAGGTGCTTAATAAATACATTTGATTGATTTGATTATCATTTTACAGACCCATACAATGGATAGGGTGTTTAGCACGGTCCTTCACCGTTGCTTCTTTACCCATAAAAAGCTACAGTCATGGTTAAATTACGCTGATTTACCTTTGAGCATTTCCTATTATAGGCTACTGTGTAAAATGCTGTTTAGAATTAATTAGTATCAAGAAAATAAAGACCCACCGTTGGGGGGGGATCTTATGTTTTATTTATGTTTTTGTTATAATGCACACGTGCATGTTGCAGGAAATGTGCAACAGCACCCCCTGGGGTCACACTTTTCGGTGGGTCGCAGAATTCGGTGTAACACCGGCCTTGCGCTGGTTGTTGACGGTTCTCAATGCCGTGGAACGCTCCGTTCACTTGCATGGGCCTTCCGCACCGCCGAGTTGGGTCTGTCTGCGTCCTGCAAGACGGAGGCGTAACTTGTAGTAGGAGGCGTAACTTGTACTAGGAGGCGTAACTTGTAGTCGGAGGAGGCGTTACTTGCACTAGGAGGCGTAACATGTAGTCGGAGGCGTAACTTGTAGTCGGAGGCGTGTCTAGTACTTTTCTAAATCGCGGAAGTGATCTGTATGTAGCAGTGGTGCGCGGGTACATAAATGACCGGTAATAAATGACTGGTAAATTTACTTGCCGTCATGAATATCGGAAGACCCGACTTCAATGAAGATCTCGTGTGAACCGTGATTTACAACGCTTTTTGTTTACCGCGAAAAGAGAAAGATCTTGCGTGGACCGCGATTTAGAAAAGAACAAGTTACGCCTCCTAGTACATGTTACGCCTCCTAGTGCAAGTTACGCCTCCTACTACAAGTTACGCCTCTGTCTTGCAGGACGCAGACAGATTCTATTGGCAACGCCAGCATCTTCGGTTACTAAGCGACGTCAACGTCTTTGGCTTACTATTTCTCTGTTGATCAACACTACGAATGGTAACAATCAATTGTAAAAAGACACATTGTGAAGTTATTTTTTCATTTAGCAAGTAGCTGCTCATTATCGAAAATAAGCCCTTTCAGGTCGAAGCAAGACACCTCCGTTTCGCGTCGGTGTCCGGTTCGCCCTGTCTGGGGTTATTTTCCCGATAATGACCGGCGTTCTATTATCCCTTACTTAACCTGAATATTACTCTGTATGTGGAAGGGAAAATACCTTTATTTGCAATTACAATATTATGCTGCTGTATTTTCAGAGACCCCCAACGGTATTTGAGTTTGCTGCTTTCATGGGAGCCAGACCTCTCTCTATGGGAGCTCAGCTAACTTGAACCCTGCTTCCATGGTCGGTAAAAAATGTGACTGCGATCGCTCAGACCTCTCGCTTATGATGCTACAATGCTAAAAATGCTAAAAAAAAACAAGAATATTTCTGCATCCGGTACATCATGAACTAGGGCGTGGCTGGGCTCCCATGATGCGGAAGCATATCTCTCCTTGATGTTGCCCTGCACCATTGAGTAGTTTACATAGGAATGCTTGGGCGCCATTTTGGAATCCGGTGTCTATTCTATAATATGTCCATGGGAAAGGGGCAGACGACTGGGGAAATGAGGGGAAGGTGAATCTCTCCAATTGTTCACCCCACTCAACTGTCCCCCCAAAACAAAAGATTGGCCGGAACCCATACCATGTCATCGCAACACATATGTACCAAACAATAAAATAATCAATCCCAACAGTACAATGCAAATAAAATTAAAACAGTGTAAATAATGCAAACTACAAGGTTACATTGTTGTAAGAGACACACTTGCAGTGGTTTTCGGTCAAAGAGTAATCAGGGAAACAATAATTACCATACATGTTCGACACATTTTTATTTTATACCAGAAATTGTTCCAAATGTCTCCCAATGCCACTTTTCCATTATATCTCGAAACAAGTTTAAATTCATGGTCGAAGAGGCAGATATTTATTTAGGTTCATGTTAACTTCCTGGCTCATTGTGTCATGTTATTTATCTGTATGCGAGGCAGCACATTATGCTTGGGACGACAGGTGCTTGGCCTTTGAATTGCCCCCCCCCTCCCCCTCCGGTGGTGATGTTGACCACTGTATCAGGAAAAGAGGCAACAGGACGCCTGCCTTCGTAATCCTGACTGAAGATCTCAAATACCAAGGAGGAATACCAGCAAACACCCAAAATAAGAGACACTGACTAACAAGCTAACCAGCACTTTGCTTTATGTTGGTCACGAATAATCCCTCCATGATAACGTGTCTGTGAGATAAGTTCATAGGACGGGTTCCCGACCTCTTCTGCCCGTGATCCCGACTTCTTATCTTTCTTTGCATCAGCTTCCACACACAATCATCCTATGCCCTCGTGATGTCAGAGTGAAGTCATGCGCACCGCACCTCACTGAATGATGACGAGTACATTGTTTGTTGCATTAGGCATTCTGTTTGTATTGAGGAGCTTTATGTTGTATGAGACCTTTCATAACTCTTCAATATAGTCATATCGTTTCAGAGCCAGATTTGCACAAACCTTTTGATAGATTTGCATGAACTGTGTAGTCTCCATATTTTTTTATATTTCCTCAACTAAAATCCAATCATTAGTTTTGCCTTGGCGTTGCTTTGGTGGTTCTTATTGTCAGTTTGAAGGGCTTTCATAAAAAATTATATCCACATTGAATTAAACTTCTCCCAATCATACAAAAGCATATTTTGAAATCTATTTCTTCAAATCATTTATTTTCCATCCAACATACACTTAATTTTCTATACACTACACCTAACACACACTAAAGCTTAGAGGTGGAATTTAACAGCTTAATTCGTTCAATAGGAAAGCACTAAGTGGCCAAGTTTAAATAGTTGAGTATACATATGCTCATCTTAACTTGCATTACATTTGGTCAGCTTTAGTACCATAAACTGTCCAACAGACCCTAATCATGTGTTTGTTCTTCCATTTTTTTTTTTACCTCCTTAATCCTCAAGAGTCGAAGTGGTCCGACACTTTTCATTGGCTTCAAAAGGCAATAAAAACGTGCTGCCAAAGCGGATGAAGAAACAGCGATCTCTAGTGGGCAATCACTGCCAAAGCGGATGAAGAAACTGAACCCAGGAACAGGATCAGCGATCCGATGAGCCGGCTGTGTCCGTTAGTTGTTGTCATTCCGGTGGCCACAGGGCCTGGACTGACTGCTACTGTCGTCATTTTGCTCACCCCAAACGTGGTAGTCATTTCGGTTGTCCCAGCCGTTTGGTTAGCCCCAGCCGTTTGGTTACCCCCAGCCATTTCGGTAGCCCCAGCCGTTTCGGTAGGCCCAGCCGTTTCGGTAGCCCCAGCCGTTTGGTTAGCCCCAGCCGTTTGGGTAGCCCCAGCCGTTTGGTTAGCCCCAGCCGTTTGGGTAGCCCCAGCCGTTTGGGTAGCCCCAGCCGTTTCGGTAGGCCCAGCCGTTTGGGTAGCCCCAGCCGTTTGGTTGGCCCCAGCCGTTTGGTTACCCCCAGCCATTTCGTAAGCCCCAGCCGTTTCGGTAGGCCCAGCCATTTCGGTAGCCCCAGCCGTTTGGTTGGCCCCAGCTGTTTCGGTAGCCTGACTTGTCGTTGGACTCGTCTCGGAGGACACGGCGGCGCTCATGTTGGCGCTAGTTGTTTGTGAGGTTACTGATGACAAAGACTACAAATACACAAGGAAATTTAGAACATAAATATTGGATACATGACATATTAATCATGGTGGATCTAGGATACAATATCACACAGAGGTGGGTACACATCAAGCGATCAATTACAATTGGCTGCTCAAACAACTTGTCCACCCGCAGCAAATATTGTATTGAACGTATGGCAGCTGATAAACCCGTTTTGACAGAACCCTATTTGCCTTGGTATAGAAAAGAACAGACACGAATGAGAGCTGCCTTTGTAAAGGTTACAAACTCAGGACTTTACCTGCGCCAGAAGAGCCAATGAGCATAGCCAAAATGACAGGAACATGGCTCTGAAGGTGATGAAGATGATGAAGAAGCTTAAAATAAAATAGTGGAATCTCCTTCTCCTGATTTATCCTCAGCGTTCAGGTGCTTCTCCGCCTTTGGGTACCAGTGGGCACAGGATTCGTGTTCATGTGCGCGTGTGCATGTGAAACTGGGCAGTTTGAAACGATTCTGTTTGCTGAGAGCTTTTATAGCCTTACGACTCCCAATGTGACACACACAGGTGGTCCAGGATCTATCCCCACCCCGTGATGCAAAGTGACCCGGACAACCAATCAGAGCCTCCCACTCTCGTCATGGAAGAGCAATGAGGATGATTTATGGATTCATCGTTTGTGTCAAATATTTTGACAAATACATCTATTCATCTTCTTTGTTTTTTTTGTGTATGTGTGTGTGTGTGTGTGTGTGTGTGTGTGTGTGTGTGTGTGTGTGTGTGTGTGTGTGTGTGTGTGTGTGTGTGTGTGTGTGTGTTGTGTGTGTGTGTTGTGTGTGTGTGTGTGTGTGTGTGTGTGTGTGTGTGTGTGTGTGTGTGTGTGTGTGTGTGTGTGTGTGTGTGTGTGTGTGTGTATCTGTCTGTGCTTGTCAGGATGTATGTCTCAGTAGTCTCAGTACATTTTATTTGATGGTAGCCTGTCTTATCATTTATTTCAGAGGCAAGTCAATTGCCACACAATGCACTTACATTTACTGACATAACTTTACTGATTATAGGATACCTTTTGTTACTTAGTTTAATCCCATGAGCACAACCGCTTTAAATTTACATGAACCGAAGATATCATTTGTAATGTTCAATCTATCCATCAACCACTGTTTATGACTTACGTCCACCTAACCCTAGCCCTAACATATACTCCATGTTAATGGTAGCCATACTCAAATCAAAGTTTTTACAACTTTCCGGCTTGTGCGTGAAAACAACCGAGATCCAAATACGGGTGTAAAATTTACCTAAACTTAAGTTATTGTCATGTTTCTGACAGGGATCGCCCTGCTTGGTCAATGTGTTGAAGGACAACAGCTGCTCACCATATGCTAGACGTTGGATGAGATGAGATTGAAAACAAAGAATAGACAATCAAGCGCAAGAACCAAAACGGCTGTTGACCTAATGTACGTTTTGTAATGACTATATTATTACATGTAGTTAGTCACACATGTGGTTCTTCCAATTCCATTATTTTTTTTACACATTACAGTCAATGCTTCCTGTTATTGTATGTATGTAGGAATGTCGATTCAGTTAGCTTTCTTGACTATGGGCATGATGATGATGCTGATGATGATGGTGGCTCCTACAAGTTTACTTAACAAAGAGGCCAATCAAACACAGACTAAAGGGATTTGTGGTTCTTTATTTGAATGCGTTACAATAAGAATCCTATTCTTCATTCGGGCGGTGGTTCGTACCATGTATACCAATGGATTTGGCAGTATGGCTGTTATCCTCGGATCTCAAGCGGGCTTCTGCAAATAATTACTCGCAATCAGTTCGCCATCAGACCGATCACCATGGAAACGACCAGCGGCAGCAGCTGGTTATGTGACCCCAACGAGGACGTAGAGCCGCTGGGTGGTGTGGTCTTTGTGCAACATCTGCCGGTTTTGGTCGTGGGGAGCGGATTGGGGTGGCGGGTACTGGTACCCTTTGTTGTGGTATTGGGGATCCCGGGAGCCTCTCTGGTTGTGACAATGGTTATGGTGGTCGTTGTGGCGCTGGTCACATTTCTACTGGCCTGTGTCGTATTCTGAGACTTTGTTGCTGCAGTTGTGTGGCCGGTAGGATTGCCGGACGAGGTGGTAACTGCAGCGGTTTCCGCTCGCTCCTGTCGAAGAAGTAAAAAACATTAAAATAGTTTTGAGTGTCGGGTTTGTTAGAGTGTCAGAAACATGCTCTGTCTGAGGACCATATTCAAACATCCAACTGAAGGTTACAGAACTTAAGAGACAATGTCAAACCGGGGCAGTTGATTCCTGCCCGTTTATTTCTGTTGACCGACAATATAACCATATCTTTCCTTTTTTTTAATGCATTTGATGTATAATATACATTTTTTTTATAACTTTTCCACAAAAAAATTGAGCCTAGAATTATGAACAAACACTAGAGGGTCGAAAAAAGTCTGTTCCTCCTTCCCACCCGGTCGGTGGAAACACTTTGAATGTTATCAGCCGATCTGCTTATCCCATTGGCTGGATTGTCGGGGTAGAGCACAAAGGCATTGTTGCCTGTCCGTACCGAGCCAACCACACTCATCGCTAAGTCCGGAAAGCGTCCGTGGTCATGCCATGCAAAGCTGCAGCGGGACCGCACTAAGCGCTGCAGGGGCCACAGTTTGCATTCGGCTGTAATATAAGATTGTCTCCATCCCTGCTTTTCCTTTTCCACTCAAGATAGAAATCAACTTTCGATCTTTCACAGCTTTCCGGTCCGGTGATTTCCTGATAGTGACATTTGTGAAACACTCTCTCAGCTTACCCTGGCCTTGTGATTAACTTGTTCAAATAGTCTTGAGTGAAATTAACATTGCGTCACCTGGGAGACAGAAAGATCAGACAAAGAAGATCAGTCCTTCGTGGCAATGCAATGGTTAATTTCAAAACATTAGTCTATTGAACCTGTTAAATAAATCAATTTGCACAATGGCACGGCTACCCCTTTGTTTCGGCCGGATCGTCTGTCTCCTGTCCAATTGATTTTTCCCGCTCTGACATTTATGCAAATGGCTCATTTGCCTGTGTCCACTGCGTGCACATAACCTGAAAGCTGTTTTGTCTGGATTTCCTTTTCCATGCCAGTTTCTCTAATCCTAGGCTCGTAAAGTACATTTTAGTAAACATTATATATCCTACCAGGCTGCCCAGTAAGATGGTCATCAGGCCCACACAGAGCGTCCACTTCCCTGCTGTCCACGTCATGGTGTTGCACTGGTTTCCCTGCAGCTGTGTGGCCAGGCACCGACATGTCTCGCTGTTTTTATACACTCCAACTTTCCTTGCTGATAACAGTCGAGCCGGCAAGGAGTGCTTGAGAAAAAGCACAATCATAGAGCGTCTCACTGCTAATATAATCATACATTGTATGTGTTTGGTGCCCTTTAGTTCACTCAAGGTCACCTTACTAGGTAACCGAATACCCTGGGCCCCCCAATACCCTGAGCCCCCTAATACCCTGCCCCCCCCCAATATCCTGCCCTCCAATACCCTAGGCCGCCCAATACCCTAGGCCCCCCAATACCCCAGGCCCCCCAATACCCTAGGCCCCCCAATACCCTAGGCCCCCCAATACCCTAGGCTCTCCAATACCCTAGGCAGCCCAATACCTAGGGACCTCAATACCCTGGGAATCCAAGTACCTAGGGTCCCCAACTCAAACACTCAACTCTGAAACCTCCTCTGTAGTGGCTGTGTGTGAACTGGCAAAAATGAAAGACGGTGGTGCAATGACAAGTTATTATCTCCTTCTCGTCTTCTCTCCCTCGCCTTCGCTCCCTCTCCCTCTTTCTTTCCCTCTCTCTCTCTCTCTCTCTCTCTCTCTCTCTCTCTCTCTCTCTCTTCTCTCTCTCTCTCTCTCTCTCTCTCTCTCTCTCTCTCTCTCTCTCTCTCTCTCTCTCTCTCTCTTTTTGATTACGAGGGCTTCAACGCATGATGGAAATGAAGGAAAAGCCATTGTTATGTTTTTTAGTTTTTCTAATAAACTTAGAACCGGTGCTGTACATAAAACGTTCTGGTCTTTAACCCCGCACAGCCAGGCCTGACGGTGCTGCTGCGCATGGCAACTATCAATATGTTTTTATTCACCTAGCAGCCAACCTGTTTCATGTTCATTCGAAACTCTGCTTTCCGATTCACCCACCCAGCCAGCGTTCATACGAACAAGAGGCCCCCCAGGTAAATAAGGCCCAATAGAGACGTAATTAAGGATGACAATTAATTGTTAACATGGCGTCGGCCAGGTTAATGTCAATTATAACAGATGGTCTGTAAGCCCTGTTACACACATCGCACTCGCATGTCATCAGTTTTTGGGCGAGATAATGGGTGAAACTGAACCAATGTGACCACAAGCCAATCGAGGAATCTCAGCTATGTCCATGCAGACGGAGTATCGTATCTCCTTGGCGACCTGTGACGAGAGATCGATGCTTCAGCCAGGGCTTGGGTCTCGCAAAATACACCCACTTGAGAAGGGTTTTGGCACAGAAAGCATTGTAATCACAAAACAGAAAGGAATGTTCTGTAGTGATATTTGGTTTGTGATAACGCTATAAAATAAAGGGAGGCTATATTTACATAAGCATTGATTGTGACACAATGGGACTGTTTGAGTGGGTTTCACCGTAAAAGAGTCACCTGGACGGGGTATGTTTCATTGGAATAGAAACTCAGCCTGATCAACAAACAGACAATGGATGGATGGACGTACTGATGGATAGGTAAATAGAGTTTAAGGTTTCAAGTTATTGTCTTGTATGCATTGATGAGGAACATCGAGCAGCCACGCCACAGGTGGCAATACAATGATCTACCTTCAGTCTCTCTCTCTCTCTCTCTCTCTCTCTCTCTCTCTCTCTCTCTCTCTCTCTCTCTCTCTCTCTCTCTCTCTCTCTTCTCTCTCTCTCTCCTCTCTCTCTCTCTCTCTCTCTCTCTCTCTCTCTCTCTCTCTCTCTCTCTCTCTCTCTCTCTCTACAGTTCATGCAAGGTAGTGCCTTTTTTCCATCCATAATGTTTTATTTAAATTGTTTGATGGAGGGTCACACGGACAGCTTGAAGAAAACCGATGGATGGATATCTTATGTTCAGAGTGTATTTATTTTGTACATTAAACAAGGAGCAGCAATCTCTAATCACTTTACTTTCATGCTCCAACAACAGTGCCAGACAAATGGCGACAGAGCCAACATCATTATAGTGAGAATACAAAAATAACAGCATGTCTCTCTATAACAATATTATTTAAAAGGGAGCACTAAAAATGTCACCGGGGCCTGGTGATGTCTACCAACCCTCTCTGGAGGGATTGGGGGATTTCAGGCTCTTAAGAAAACATTCCTAGTTCCTGTAAAATAAATCAGTTCAGACAGCAAATCTGAGAGCTGCGATTGACCCTTGTGTATATCCTGGTATCAGACATCTTTAGTTTGCTGTTATCATCATTTAACTAAATGTGATAAAACACAGCCTGGCTCCTGTTTGGACCCCATACGTCATTTATATTCCTTTACGAAACGTTGTAGTACAAAAAAAATGGCATGTATAAATAAAGCATTACTATTAAATGCTGTGTTAAGTTATTTTGCTACATGTATTATTTTCACAGTACATTGTTATCAGTCATAAGAGATCACTATATCGCCCTGCGCATTAGTGTTGTATGATTAAATATTTAATTCAGAATTTCATACATGTTCATAAGATGACTCAATAAATACGTCTAGGCTACGAAATGTTGTACCACAACAACATGTGCAGACATTTTGGCTTAATAAGTGACGAACGTTATCGGACCAAATGTTTTTGATGCAACGTCATGTAGCCTAACATTCTCAAATCTACTTCCTTGATCCCTGCAAAGTCACAGTAGCCTATGTTAAACATTAAACAAGGTCAGCAAAACGCAGCATTGTGCTGTGATTGGTCCGCTTACTAACCCGACGCAGAACCATATACGTTCACGACTGCGTCAAAGTGTCTGCGCGGTCATTGAGGGCGTGTCTGACGCGTAGAGGACTCTGTAGTAGACGCACAGTGCAGCCAATCAAATCGCTTCCTGCTACAAAGCTGATGTGTTGATATAAATGCAAAAGATGACAAAAACAACAGGTGATTAAAAAATATGCTATCATTCCACATTTCTTTAAAAAAATATAACCGGCGGGCGGATTTTCCCTGCCTCTTCCTGCTTGTTATTGCAAAATGGATCCAGGAAACACGTGGAGTGTAGGCCTATTTGCATAACCCGCGATCTGATTGGCTGACGGATCCGGCGCTGCCTGAAAAGTTGAACATGTCTCAATTTTTTGACGCAGGCCACGGAGCCAATGGACGGACGGACCCACAATGCATTTCGCGAGCGCCCCATGCAAAGTCAGATCCGCCGACGGACGGAGTTAGGGCGTGGTCACACGGGCAGTTTTTTTTCCAGGTGCGGGTGGAAGTTTTACATTATATTCCTATGATAGTGTTTTTGTAAAAACATCCTGGGTGCTTTTAAAAACACCGCTGCCAGCGGGGTTTTTTCACCGCTCTTGGTGGTTTTCAAGTGGAGAAAAGTTCAACTCGCCAAGAAAAAGCACCCGACGTCAGGCAGTTTTTTGACAGCTGACCAATGAACGAGCACTTACGTCACTAGGAAAGAAGAATGGCGACCCAAACCAAAAAGTATTTTCCGACGGAGCAACTGGTTGTCCTTTAAGTGAACATGTCGAGCTATACGACCATGACCAACAAGTTGTACCACAACATTATATCACAAGAGAGTATCGGAGAACGATCGGTGGATTTGGGACATAAGTGTACTATGATATGCCCCGTACTGCTGCCATCCCTGGTTTATATCATGCACCCACAAACGGGAAGGTTCGTCGTTATCGTCGTTGGCATCTAACGCCAAAACAAGGGCTAATTTTCTCATCCTCGACATTGTGATACTGATTCAAGTAGTGTAGCCAAACCACTTTGATACGCTAACCAAACAGTGTTCCGACAGTTTAACCGATTTGTAATGTGCTCTAGAAAAAACCACCCTGTCAGTTTTTTAGTTGGTAAAAAAAACGCTCGGGTCAGGTGTTTTTTAATTTAAAAAAAAAACTGCCCGTGTGAACACGCCCTTAGTGTGAACAAGCCCCAGTTATGGCAAGCCAAATTGTCATAAATTCCCTAGACTGGATATGTGTTGCAGACAGTTATCTGCAATTGGCTTTATGCACAGCTCCACGACTTCCTGAAATAAGACAGCTCGTTTATTTCATGTCTTACATTATTGGACCAACTGATTAATCCAGGTGTGCCTGACCATTGTTGTGAGGTCAGACACACCTGGATTAATCAGTTGGTCCAATAATGTAAAACAGGAAATAAACGAGCTGGCTTATTTCAGGAAGTCGTGGAGCTGTGCATAAAGCCAATTCAGCAACTAATCAAAAAGAACGTTTCGGATATCCGCAACTACATAGATATCTACATGTCCCTTTTCGGATATCCGAAATTAAGTTTTGACTAGGCGAAATTAGGTTGTAGGAGTTACGCCTAGTCAAAATGACGTTGTGGATATCTGTAATGTACGGTGGCCGACAAGGGCCAAACGCACTGCAACGGCCAAACGCGTCTCCGTTAAGGAAAACAGCTGGCCGAC
Organism: Melanogrammus aeglefinus; assembly: GCA_900291075.1. Classification (NCBI taxonomy): domain Eukaryota; kingdom Metazoa; phylum Chordata; class Actinopteri; order Gadiformes; family Gadidae; genus Melanogrammus; species Melanogrammus aeglefinus. Next base: position 41,920 of record OLKM01002262.1, read on the forward strand.
AAGGGCCAAACGCACTGCAACGGCCAAACGCGTCTCCGTTAAGGAAAACAGCTGGCCGACAAGGGCCAAACGCAATGCAACGGCCAAACGCGTCTCCGTTCAGGAAAACAGCTTCAAGTACAGAAACGATTCAAATAGGAAACTCAAACACAAGTCTAGGTGCAAAAAGAGAAACCTGTTGCAAATGAAAAAACGCGCTGCAAAAAACGATGCAGAGCACTAAACGATTCAAACCAAGAAACCTTCTTCAAAAGCAAAACGCTTCATAGCCGGTCACTGCTCCAAACCTGCAGGGGGCGCTCGGGATGCAGAGAGACAGAACAGCTGACTGAACAGCTGACTGAACGGTGTTTCAGCGGGAACGGTAATGTGATTTTTATTTGATTATATTTATGTTATGTTTATATCACTGTACAACGCACATTACGTGACGTTTTTTTTTTTATTGTAGTTTACATCAGACTCTACAAGGCTGCACATTTGCATGTAGATTAGCCTGCCTGCTTAAATGATTAGAGATTGATATAAGCACCCCCTTTAATAGTAGGCTACATTAAAAAGGTGGAGATCATTCATGACTGCTTGAAAGTTAAACTGCTGTCATTATAATAAGTATAACACCTAATGTGTAGTGCTGTATGTTATGGAAGACTGTGATAAGAGGGCTTTTTTATTATAACGGGTGCTTAATATCAAGCTCTAATAATTTGATTAAGCAGGCTAATCTACATGCAAATGTGCAGCCTTGTAGAGTCTGATGTAAACTACAATAAAAAAAAAAACGTCACGTAATGTGTGTTGTACAGTGATATAAACATAACATATAAATATAATCAAATAAAAATCACATTACCGTTCCCGCTGAAACACCGTTCAGTCAGCTGTTCAGTCAGCTGTTCTGTCTCTCTGCATCCCGAGCGCCCCCTGGCCCCTGCAGGTTTGGAGCAGTGACCGGCTATGAAGCGTTTTGCTTTTGAAGAAGGTTTCTTGGTTTGAATCGTTTAGTGCTCTGCATCGTTTCTCTATTTGCAGCGCGTTTGATGGTGCTGCATTTGTCTTTGTTTTTTGCAGCGCGTTTTTTCATTTGCAACACGTTTCTCTTTTTGCACCTCGTTTAGACTTGTGTTTGAGTTTGTACATTTGAATCGTTTCTGTACGTGAAGCTGTTTTCCTTTTGTACATTTGAATCGTTTCTGTACTTGAAGCTGTTTTCCTTAACGGAGACGCGTTTGGCCGTTGTAGTGCGTTTGGCCCTTGTCGGCCACCGTAGTAATGAGAAACCCCATAGGCATGAATGGCAAACGTTGTCATTTCGCCGAGGAGGAATGAGTTTGCGGATATCTGAAATGACAATTGTGGATAGGAGGAATGTAGTTGCGGATATCCGAAATATTCTTTTTGACTAGGCGAAACTGAATTGCAGATATCTGCAACACATATCCAGTCTAGCGAATTTATGACCATTTGGCTTGCCATACCCCGTTGCGTTGCGGGAACGTGGAACCATACAAATACCTACATCCGTCGGTAACTGCAGTGTTCTCGTTTGTTTTTGTCGCCCTCTAGTGTTGCAACATTTATTCTCAGGCAGGAAATGACGTCCTAAAAACATGGCCAATGCTTTTCCTTCTTGGAGGGGAAATGTTGTGGAATATCGTCAGCTTGGCGATTCAATAATTCACTCGTTCTATTAGCATATGTATTTAGAAACGAATCCGGATTACACATCGGAGCGATACGCCGGTATGTAAGGTTATATTCATAACTCCACCATCATGCATGCTGCTATCCTCAGCGCATCTCTTTATTGAATCGGCTAGCCAGCTAGCCATACCTTCTGCCACTATATCCTCACTAGGCACGTTTTTCTTTCACGTATATAACAAGCACCTCTCCTGTGTAGATTCATAACGTCCTCTGTTCCACTGTTTCATTGAACATTTCGTGGAGAACAGAACCGCCGATGGGTGGTGCGCGTTTCCCGTGTTATGTTGTCCGAGTCCACCAGTCTGGGCTCTCGCGCCTCTACGTCACTCTGTGATGTTTGTTCTGCATATCTTTACATTTACATTTAAGGCATTTTGTAGACGCTTTTATTCAAAACGACTTACAATAAGTGCATTTGTCAGAAGAGATCTAGAAGATATCTGATGCTTTTAAGTTGGTGTTTCCCTGCCTTGTTTTTGTTTTGTGTGCACAGCCCTGCCTTCAGCATGGCTTCAGTAGCCCTGCATCACAAATGTTTTCCATATCCACTTTGTTATAATATTATCCTTGTTCAGGTCTTCACTCTATCAGCCCAAACATCTAATAATAATAATCGACACATATTGATTCTGTGCTTATTTTGTTGTTTTGCAGGTTCAAGAAAGCTGAATCCTAATCGTTAAAACTGGAACCCGCCCACACCGCCGGTTGGGCTTCATTTAAATCGGTCCGACGTCATATCAATCGGTCTGACGTCATTTAAATTGGTCTGCCGTAATGTCGGCCTCGTTGCCCCCTAAGGGCATGGCGGGAATGCCCCAGCCTCAGCAGCAGCAGTCCTACCTGCCCCCCGGAGGGGTTCCGGGGCAGCCCCCTCTACCCCCCCAGGGCGCTCTGAGGGAGATCTCCCCCGTGTTCCTCTGTCGCATCGGACAGGAGACCGTCCAGGACATTGTCACGCGCACCATGGAGATATTCCAGATCACGCGCGCCACACAGGTACTCCCACAGAGTCTCTCTGTCCTGCTCCATTGCTGAAATCGTTATGTCATTGTTATGTTATTAATCGTTTTATTTTGTTGCTTTTAATTATTATGTTGATCACCCTGTCACTGTAAACGTAAGGCAACGTAAGGCATCATTCCTATTTTTTGGTTCAATCATGTTGTGAGATTTACAGGAAACACTTTTCAGGAAACATGTGTTTTATAGGAAAAACTTAATAGGAAAAACATGTTTAACAGAAAACACTTGTATTCACCACCCCATGATGGCCATCATAAACCTACCGTCCTACTTCCTAGGAGGCTATTCTCACTCAGCGAAAACAAACAAATAGCCAAAGCTCAACCCCATCAGTCACCCAGAGTCTGTGTGTTGTGTTGGGGTGACCCAGAGCCAGGGTGTCGGTCACCCAGAGTCTGTGTGTTGTGTTGGGGTGACCCAGAGCCCGGCTGTCAGTCACCCAGAGTCTGTGTGTTGTGTTGGGCTAGCTCCCAAACGGGGTGACCCAGAACCAGGCCATGTACCAGGACCGCTTTGGGAAGCTGCAGGAGCACCTCAGACAGCTGGCGCTGCTCTTCCGCAAGCTCCGCCTCCTCTATGAGCGCTGCATGGAGATGACCTTTGACCTTCATGAAGGGCCAGCAGAGGTGAGCCCAAGAATCCAGGAAGTATGGGAATGCAAAAGAAAGAAAGTGTTTTAGCTTTTTGTTTATTTCATGTTTGAGAAAGCCTGCCTGTCTGTTTCTCTCTCTCCCTCTACCCCCCCCCCCCTCCCATCGCCAAAGCCACCAAGATAACTAAACAATGTGAATAAATAATAATGGCACTAATAATTGTCATTATCTCAATGGTTAACAACCTTTGACTTTAGGTTTGCCACTAAATTGTCATCAAGACCTTTTAGAGGACCGCCTTATTTGCAAACGGTGCAGCATAGATCAATACACACGCAGTGGCTGCGCAAACGGTGTCAGCGCCCTCTTTTAGACACAACATGTTCCGCAAGAAGGCCAGTGGACAGACATCATCGAGCAAACCCCTTGTCCATTCAATTCAAATCAATTTGATTTGCATAGCCCTTAATCACCATTACGGTCTCAAAGGGCTTAACAGGCCAAATATTCATGACACCCCTCTTTACCCAAGCCCCCACAAGGGCAAGAAAAAACTCCCTTGAAATTAGCAAGGAAGAAATCTTGAGAAGAAACGCATAGCAGGGGATCCCTTCTTCCAGGGATGGTCAGGAGTGCAATGGATGCCATAGTTGACATACGGGTAAACACGTGCACATCATGTTAAATTGGTGATGTGGTGCTGGCCGGTGATGCTTTGTGTGGGCCTATGTCCACACAAAGCATCACCGACATTCCAATGGCAGGAAAGGTAGGGGGTGTGCTCAGCACCACCTCTGTTCCCTGACACACGCTGACCCCCCTGCTGTGGTGGTCTCCCCCTCTCCCCAGCTGGTGCCGTACGGAACGGAGGAGACCTGGTCGGTGCCCGTGGAGCCCTGCAGCCCCGCCGTCCTGCAGGAGAGACGGGAGGTCCTGGAGGTGGGGCTTCCTTCTTTGCGTTGGCCTGGTGGAAGGTTCTGCATTGTCCCGCTACATAGTGGGGCAAGATGGGTAACCCCTACCTGCACCGTAACGAGTCGGAACTCACCGTTACTTAAGGCTTTGCTTAATGTTACTAAAACAAAGTAATTAGTAAAGCCCTTAATCACCGCCACAGTCTCGCAGGGCTTCACAGGTCCCGCGCTATACGACTTTCCTGATCTTTTTGCTTCAATGTGAAAAGATGGAATCAAGGCAACTATATTGATATATATATTCCACCTGTGGCCAATAGATGGCCAAAACAAACTTGTGAAAGGCCATAATAATGTACCATATTTCATCCATTGTGTTCAGTAACCCTATGTGCTTTTGTGGTGCCTTTTAATCCTCAGTCCCCTTTAGAAAACTATTATTAGCCTGTTCAAATTTCGTAACATTTTGAAAGACAGTATTTAATGTGAGGCCTTGGATGAAGAAAGTTGTTGATCGTCCATCGTAAATGAGTTTGTGGTTTGAAGATTGTGTGCTCTGGTCGTGTCGTGGTGTGTGTGTGTGTGTGTGTGTGTGTGTGTGTGTGTGTGTGTGTGTGTGTGTGTGTGTGTGTGTGTGTGTGTGTGTGTGTGTGTGTGTGTGTGTGTGTGTGTGTGTGTGTGTGTGTGTGTGTGTGTGTGTGACTCCCGCCCCCCAGAAAGTGCGCCAGAAGAACCAGGAGATGAAGACGCTGATGGACCAGATGAGGAACCTACTCTGGGATGTCAACGCCATGCTCAGCCTCAGGAAATGACCCCCGCCCCGCCGCCGCCACATTCTGCTCGGACACACGGGGACGCCACATTCGCCAAATACCGGGCGGATTCGCTTAAGGATTGTTTTTGGGACCAATGGAGTCATTCCTCTCCCTGCATCTCTCCCTGCCTCATCCGATGACTCCTCCCGGACACACTGGCAGCAAGACTCTCACTCGTGAGTTGTGGTTCAATTCCTCACACAAGGAACTAATGTCCTTGTGATCTTTGGTGCCATGTCCCCCCCCGTCCCCCCCCCCATCCTTCAGCCTCCTTGAGCCCCATTGGTCCCAACAGTACAGGGTAGGGGCATCTCCCACCCTACGGCAGCTATGCTTATCTGCAGTCTAAGCTCCGCCCCCTTGACTTGCATGAATGCTGTTCAATGAGATTAAGGCTTCCTGTCCGGTGGCCCGTGGACCACACCTGCTTTCCTCCAGGGATTTGCCTTGCCACTGTATTATTTTTGTAAGCTGGTCGTAAACGACGGTTCCTCTTTTGTATGAAAACATTATAATAAAACGAAGAACGATAGATGGAATTTGTTCATTTCCTCCACCACATTTATCATTTCCACATAGGCCTCCATTTATTTTGTTTGGGACTAACACAATTGCGACTACTATTTAGAATGACAATTAAGCTTGTTACTATGAACATCAAGACTTCAACAGAATGCGTCATTGCGACAATTTCTTATTTAAGAATTTCTATGACATTAGCCATGATGGAAGCAACATTTAATCTCGTGTTGTGTGGGCAGCCCTGAGTGACACAGGCGGGCTTCGACTACAGCTACTGTGCGGACACCGACCTGTGCAATCCTGCCCATTGCTATGGAGGTATTATTTTAGCAGAAGTCTTTAGCACCTGTAACTGCAGATTTTTGTATGCGTACACTAAAGTCACAAAAGTGTAACAGTAAATTTGAAGTCGTCAATATTTATTTTGCATGTGTACTTTTATTTTGCATGTCATAACTGAGAAATGGTACATTTGAAGTCGTAAATATTTTTTCTACCATTGTAAACACAATAGGGTCTACGAGTTCACAAGTCTGTGTTACAGCAGGTGTACAAATCCTATCCTGTGCGTCACAACTTCAAAGTCATACAATTGACACTTAATTTCCTTTGTGAGGAAATATTTCGCAGATGTGCAACTTCTGATGCATTAGTTTCCATTTGAGTGTACGAATGCACAAATGTTGTGCATGTTCTTAGATTATAAAACACGGGTATGTGAATGTGTTTTGCACCAATGCGCTGCAATGATAGTAGCAAAAGTGCATGACTCTTAAGTTGTGATGCACAGGATAGGATTTGTGCACCTGTAACACAGACTTGTGAACTCGTAGACCCTATTTAGTATTTACACTGGCAGAAAAAATATTCACAACATCAAATGTACTGTTACACATTTGTGACTTTAGAATACACATGCAAAATAAATAATTAGGACTTCAAATTTACTTTTACACATTTGTGACTTTAGTGTACGCATACAAAATCTGCAGTCACAAGTGCTAAAGACTTTTGCTACAAAAATACCTTCATTACATTGCTGGCCCCACCTGGAAAGGAGCGGTACTGTCTGGTATTTTTTTACAAGTTCAATTGCTTTGGTTTATACCTTTTACGTTAAAACAAAAACTCCAGGAGTTCCGCATTGAAATTTGTTATTGCAGATACCTTCACTAGGGCTTGTGGCATCATGCTAATCCGGGTCATCGACAGAAAAATAAAACTGATTAAAAAAAAAATACAGAAGACACAATGTTGCATCATTTCATTTTTATTCAGCTCGGGAAGACTGGAATGTGTCTTGGAACAGTGAACATATTTGAACGTACAAAATCATTGACACAACCGCCTTATTTGTTTAGCTCTTAGTTTGATTGTCAGTAACACCTGTGAAGGATTGTACACAGAGGAGAGCACCAGCAGGCCTACACGCTAAGCACCCGGAAAGCTACAGTAAAAAAAACAACCTTGCAAGCATTGAGACTGAAATTAAAGATTTAGTGGATTGAAATGGACAGACCCAATACCAAAAGCCTTTTACAAACACAACATGGAGAACCAAAAAACACAGCAAGAGTTAGCATCCTGGCCGCAGTTTAATGGTATTTCAAACGGCATAAAAACAACAGTTCATCTTACAGTCGAGATACTGAGACGTTCCCTCAACCATCCTCGGACGGTTTTAAACTATGAAACAGGCAGCATTCGCAATGGACATATTGTTAGGTAACATTTATCCCAGAATTATTCAATTGCACTTGGTTAAATTGTTTTAAAATCTTTTCCCTGGTCATATGAAACACTGTATTAACGTAGCATGACTATCACAATCTATTGCCATTATATTTGGACAATATTCACATACAAGGATATTTACTTAGACTATAAAACTAACAATTTAAATGTAGAGCAAATATCACTATCTAATGTCATTATATTTTGACAATATCTCACATTCAAGTTGATTAAATTATACTATAAAACTCAGTTTTAAACTAATGGTTACTGTCAACTCTATTTTCCTTTCTTAATTTTTTATAAAAGCTATATAAAAAAAATCCAGCCAGAACATGAAGCGCTTTGTTCATCATATCTTTTAGGGATCGAGAACAGCAATGGCCGACAGGGAACTCCAGTAGTAAAATGATCCTGTTGTGACAGAGCATGACGCATGGAAATGAACAGAAGGAAAATGGGAACTTCTTTCAACCGTGAGGGAGATAGGAGTATTACCCTGACACTCAATAAAGATGAAGTATGAGAGAGACCAAAACGGCCCAAAATGGTTTTGGAAGGGCTCTTAAGTCGGTTTGTTGTTGAAACAATAAGTGAGAGAGTGACAGAGAGTGGCAGATGGGCTTCTCTCCCATGAAAGGTGAGAAGCAAGAGGTCTGGTGTGGCAGACCAGCACAGAGACGCGTACACAACCAACCAACGCGCAGAAAGACCACATGAAGTCAACCGCCATAATCTGGACGGATCTGGCGCTGCACGCAAAGTAGGAGAACAGAGAAAGGAAGTGGCGCTCGGTTGAAGTCATTTCCTGTGTCTGAATACGGTCTCTGTTGCTGTGCATGTGCAGAAGCTGCGCCTGCCTCACTGTGACTGCGTTCTGACTCCAAGAAGACACGTCATGTTAGCATTTTGTTAGCTAGCTAAGTCACTTTAGTGTGTGGCATGACAAATGACATATTGTATAGAATATTACACGGCTGCAATTAAAAAAGACACATGACCAGTAGATCTATGATCTAGCTGGGGTTTGTGAAATCAACTTATTTTTTTGAAACCTAAACCAACTAATTTTTTATGGAAATTAATGTTTTTACTCTCCGAATTTGGCATTTATTTTTACTGAATTTTTGAACGCGTCAGTTTTTTCTTCTATAAGGGGGGGAGTACTGTGATAAGCAGAGAGACATGCAGGTTAATGACACGGTAAATGACGGGATATGGCGTTCATCCATTCATCCAATCATTAAAAAAGAGGAACACTGGTTATCCAAACCGACTCTGGATTCAAAAAGCATTTAAAAAACAAACACTAAAAAGGTTGTCACGGGTTTCAACGTAACAGCAGTTAGCAAAGGTTCAGTTTACACATGGTGGCTGTATGTTTAGCTGTGTGTTTGTTTACCCATGCAGTGTATGTACGTATTTTGGAAGAATGCACTTCATCTGCCACTCCCAGTTTTTGTGTGTGTGTGTCTGTGTGTGTTTTATCTCCAGTATAATGTCCCGCTGGCTAATGCGTTTGCTTCCCGTGCACGCTCCTCGTGCACGCTCGCCGTGCATGCCCCCCCCCCGTCCTACTTGAGGGCCTTGGCTACAGAGGCGTAGGCCATGTGTATCTCGGCGTCGGCGGGGCAGGTGGAGGAGAACTCCTCGCGGCCGTACGCCATGTCCAGGTAACGCCACAGGTTGGCCAGGTCGCGAGGCACGCTGAAACCACGGTAACGCAGAGACACCACCTGGGAGAGAGAGAGAGAGAGAGAGAGAGAGACACACGCACAAAGCCAGAGAGAGACAAAGGTGAAGTCAATTAATATTTGTGAATCATAATAATGATTCTGATTATAATACGATTGTAATCATACTAAAGTGATCTTAACTCCAGGCAGGCTGCAGCAGGGTAAACAGACAGATTAGCCCCACCCCCCCCCACCCAGAGGGGTCTTCACCGGGGAGGGATTACCCCGGATTACCTTCACGATGTGCAGTTTGGGCAGCAGGTTGCAGTCTGCCAGCGTCAGCTCTGAGCCGTCCAGGAAGGGGCGGGACGAGGAAGTGACGTCATCCGCGCTATTCTGGTCGATCTCGTCAGGAAGTGGCGAGCCGAGGAAGGCGTCGAGCTTGGCCAACGCCTTAAGGAGCCCTTTCTCTAAGTCGTCTGATCCCCCCCACACACACACACACACACACACACACACACACACACACACACACACACACACACACACACACACACACACACACACACACACACTGGTGTCACAGCAGGCCACAGGGAGGCTCTATTTATGATCCACATGGAGGATAGGTCCCACGTTTGTGTTTTGGTTTTTAACGTGGTTATTTGTCTTAAATGATCGTCAACATAGCAATCAATGCATCAATGTTACTGAAATAGGTCCCAAATTTAGAGGAAAACGGGGGAGAATCCGATGTTTCTCCCCAAAACACTCCTCAAAAGGGGCGCGCCGTGTGGGTGGACGTGTGGAGCTCTGTCTGGGCGTGGTCCGTGTCCAAGTGAAGGAGAGGCTTCCCGGACACATATCGCTACTACGGTGTGTGTGGCAGATTTCGTATCGCTCATTATAACTCTCAAACACAACAACGTTCTATAAAGGTATCACAAAGTGGCCGTGGGTCGTAACCAAGGAGATAACACAACCGCCTCTTTCCTAAAACTCTCAACCTTAAGACACATTTTCCTTTGACAAAAAACTACAGAACACACCAGAATATTTCTGGTGTTTCTAAACAGTAATCTGCCCAAATGGTTTACTAGCGTTGCCGCGGTATGCGGTATTACCAGTGCTACCGGTGTTGAGGCCAACACCGAGTTATTTTGTATTATTTTTTTCCAGTTATAAAAAAAAATTCCGGTCTTGTGTGGAACGCGCAAGACTGGTAACCATAGCAACGCCGGTAAACAAACCCCGCGAAGCCCAATCCCTACGAGAGCTCCCCGCGCTCCGGCCATCCGGAGGCGCACGGAGCTTTTGGCCGTGATATTATATATAAAATTATATTATATACTATTATATATAGAACGTTGTAAGAGAGACACTGTCACCGAGAATTGGCACGCTGCCAGACGCTGTCACCGAGTGTGAGAGGAGAGTTGACGGAGAAGATGGCGGTTGACCTAGTTTCAAAGTTTATACCGTTTATAACTCGGTAATACCGGTGTTGACACCAGTGTATTACTCGGTGTACAAATGTCCACACTGCGGCAACCCTAGTTGGTACCAATATCGGTTTCTAGTTCCTAATTCCAATTGACAATATCGGCCCAAAATGATTTGCTAATATTGTTTGAGAATAGTGGTTGCTACTTTATGCTTCCTTCAGGATCAATACCCATGATGACAGTTGCTTATATCCTTCACAGATGTTTCCTGAGTTAGGTCTTGAGGGCTCTGGCCCTTTAAAGCTCCTTCCTTACAGAAGGAACTCTGTTGGACCCGTCTGTCTGGAAGTCAAGGTGTGTGGGCGTGCTGACTCACTGTCGTTGAGCTGGGGGTTGGAGTTCTTGATGTAGGCGGAGAACTTGGAGAACACGTCCATCCCTGCCGTGTTGGACTCCGGGTTACGGGCCGCCAGGCGGGGGTACCTGGGCAACAAACACGGGATTAGCACCGCCGGCTGGGGGGTAGTCTTAACGGTCAACTGGGGAATCAGAACCTGGAGAAGCAGAAACCATGTTGACAATTTGGAAAGTATTGGAAAGTGGAGAGCATGTTTCTATGGTGTGGAAGTGCTTTTAAGGAGACTATTGTAGAAATTGGTTTTAAGAGGACTATGGTATGACAATGGTCATAAGGTTACTATGGTATGACATTAGTTTTAAGGGGACTATGGTGCGGAAGTGGCTTTAAGGGGTGGTTTAAGAGGACTATAGTATGAAAGGTGATTCAAATGTGACATATTATACCACCAGGTATGAGTTTTCAAAACAGCTTGTAACAGCTAACACACTCACCCCTGGTGGTAAAATACGTCACCTTAAAGAGGACCACGTTACGTTCTAAGTTATAAGGTAGCAATGGTGTGGACCAAGTTCTAAGATGACTAATATGGAAGTGGTTTAGGAGGACTATGGAAGGAAGGATTACTTTGGGGGGCAGAGGTTGTCCTCCAGGAACTCCTCTATCTTGTTGGTGTCGGTCTTGACGTCGCTGCCGTAGACGAGGAAGGGGGGTTGGGCGCCCGGCGCCAGGGCCTTCAAGATGTCAGGCTTCCTGCAGAGAGGCAGAGGGCTTTAACAAGTGTCTTCTGAGAGTCAGAGAATGTGAGAGGTGGAGATAGAGGCAGAGAGAGAGACGCACCTGGAACTTTATACTATATACGCAAATTGTATTAATTGAAGAAGAGAAAATGACGGAGAGTCAGTCAGTCAAAAAACCGAGATAGGATTAGTGAATTTGAATATTGATAGCGAGTGTGTAAGAAACGTTAAATCCTAATCAAAACATAGGGAATGAAAGGGCGGAAAATGACTTGACAAAAACTACAAACTGAAAGAAATGATTGAACTCTTGAGTCCTACAAAAAAGATTGAGGCGGATGAAGCAGGAGGAGGGGGTGGAGGAGGAGGAAGGAGGAGGAGCAGGGTAGAGGAGGAGGCAGGGGGGGACTGACAGAGAGGAGGAAGGGGAAGACTGACAGAGGAGGAGGAGGGTGGAGGAGGAGGCAGGGGGAGGCTGAGAAAGGAGAGAGAAGCAGGGTGGAGGAGGAGGGAAAATGAGGATTACAAGGAGGGGGGAAAAAGGGGTGGAGGAGAAGGAGAAGGAGGTGGAACGAAGGGTGGAAGAGAAAGGTGGAGGTGGAGAAGGCTGAGGAAGTGGAGAGGCTTGGGTTGCGCGCGTCGGACCTGGTCATGTCCACGGTGGTGACGTCGAAGGTCACTCCTTTGAGCCACAGCACCATGAAGAGCCTCTGGGAGAAGGGGCAGTTCCCGATGCACTGGCCATCGCTCCCCGCCTTCACAAAGTAACACACACACACAGCTCCAACCTCAGACGGCATCCTGCTTTATCGACGACAACGTGGTCTGGGATCAAGTCTATCTCTGCGGATACAGTTGACTTAACTCGTCATCACACTCCATGTATCCATCTTGTCAGATTTAGGCAGAAAGAGGGAGGAATGATGGGTCTTAAGAAATGTTTATTAGCCACTTGACACCATGACAACATTATGCCGTAACCACGGATGCAAACCTCACAAACGTGTTTTGGGCCTGATTTCCATGGACACACACACACACACACACACACACACACACACACACACACACACACACACACACACACACACACACACACACACACACACACACACACACACACACACACACACACACACACACACACACACACCTTTTTTTGCTTACTTCAGAAACATTAACCATTGCACCTGATTCAAAAGTTATAGCCTGACAGTTTATTTAAACCAATTGTTGTGGCCAGATAAGATATGGTGTAACACCATAACTTTAAATAACTAACTTAATACATACAAATATCAAATAGTAGAAAGAATCAAACAACAATGACACCATGCATTAACTGCCTAAACATCAGTAAACTAAATAGCTATAAAATAGACTCAAATAGCCATTGGCCGATTTCCTTTACAGTGGAGAGGCAAGAGAAGTGGCCAGTACGGGTTCACAGGAAATGTGAGTCACAACGGCATCTTTCATTATGAGGCAAAAAGAGGAAGGGAGTAGCGATTCATCCACACACAGAAATCATTATGGAGAAGGCTGTTTAGCTTACGAACAAGAAACCCTTTTATCGTGTACATAGAAACATGTTGTCTTTCACCACACACATGTCCAATTTACTAAACATAGATTAAAGTCCTGTGTCCCATTATCTTAATGTGTGCTTAATCAGATTAGTCTTGCTGTTCTCTATAGACCAGTTGACTCAGCAACTCTACTGTGAGGTTACTGTGTTACTGTGAGGTGTTAGAATAACACTCCACAATGTGTATGTGTCTCCAAACTATTTCCATTGATTAGCCTACGCGTGTGTGTGTGTGTGTGTGTGTGTGTGTGTGTGTGTGTGTGTGTGTGTGTGTGTGTGTGTGTGTGTGTGTGTGTGTGTGTGTGTGTGTGTGTGTGTGTGTGTGTGTGTACACAGTGTTTTAACAGGTTATCACGATCTCCATCGATATCACCCCATGTGTGTGGTATGTGACAGCCTCCTCTATCCCTCCGCGCCGAAACACTCACTCCTCCATACAGTCACGTCCACTCACTTTACCTTCACAAAAAGTTCTACTTTGGTTCGATTTTCGTCACTCATCTCGCCGATGTCCGTCCTGAGTTTCTAATATGAAAGAAAAGGGACAAGTGAGACAGAACCAGTCGTTAACAAACAAGTATTTAGTTCCAGTTGATGTAACTATCTCATCACAGGACATTGCAAATAAACCATCGAGTCTCCAGACTCGCCAAACATCCACAAAGTAACAAACATCCATGCGCTATAGACCTCCATCGTGAAACCACCCCGAACCTACCAGGAACCCCGACACGCATACACGAGTCCAATTTAGAAGAGAGAAAGAGCGATACAATTGCGATAATTATTTTCGTAAAGCTTTTTTTTTCTACCCTTCTAGCGCTGGAAGTTGCCGTTGACGCCTTGCTCGTGTCCCCGCCCTCTCTGCGACGCACCACGGCTCCGTTTCCTGCTCTGCTCGCCTCTATGGCTACCGCGGTGAAGATAGTTTTAGGTTGGCTATTCGGCGGATATTCAGTCCAGTTCCAGCCGCGACTTCACGGAGATTTGCCCGGCAATAGCAGCAGGAGAACGGTCAGCGCACCTCGCAGAGCCTCGCGGTGAATCGCTGTAAACTGATTTAGGGACCGTCAATAAATTACTTCACGTAAAATTATATCAAAAATACTTGGAGTTGGGGTCCATTTCATGTGACCCAGTGAATCCAAACCAGTATCTAATTGTATTATTAAACCCGGAAAGTAAGACACACCCCTTGTTATGGTATTTTATTGCTTCCTCTATTTTATATGAATATTAATATTCACAAATGATACTGTTCTTTCAATAGCTTCCATGCCATGTGACTTAGGCCGCGCTCAGACTGCAGGCAAATCTGATTTAAATCGGATCCTTCTCATATCCGATTTTTAGGGCTGACTGTCCACACTGTTTTAGCTAGTGTCCAAATCGCATTTGGCTCTGTTCAGACTGGGCCACATTATTGACCCATCTGACAGGTTGCTGTAGCAACGACGTCGGAGCGGAGGCGTCATCCAGCGCGTGTATTGTGTGACGTCATGTAATAGCGACAAGAAAAACAATAACAAACAAGATGGATCAAAGAACGCGAAAGACTTTCATAAATCGACTTATTCCGATACATGCCTCGAGCTTCGCTTGAACGGAACCCACCCCCCACAGATTAATGAGGCATTTCGTTTCTTCCTCTGTCCAAGGACTGAGGCGGGTGGTTTGGCGCATTGGGTCAGGTCTGGCGTCGCGTAGAGTGACGTCACGGACAGTCAAAACCGATCTGAGTGTTTGGAGCTGTTCAGACTGAGACGCATCTGTCCAAATACGATCTGAAACTACCTCCCGGAGGTGGATTCGATCCGTTTTGCAAAAATCGGATTTCATGTGACTTGGGACTGTTAAGACTTCAAAAGAGTCATCCGGTTCCAATCTGGATGGGCTAAAAATCTGATTTTTGCTGGCAGTCTGAACGCGGCCCCAGTGACTCCAAACCAGTATCCAATTGTTACTCTAAAGCCTAAGAATAAGACACACCACTTTGTATTGTATGTTAGTGCTTCCTCTATTTTATACAAATATTAATATGCAGGAATTATCATATTTCTTTCAATAGCTTCCATGCCATGTCACCCAGTGACTATGATAATTCCTGCATATTAATATTGATATGGTTTGGAGTCACTGGGTCACATGGCATGGAAGCTATTGAAAGAAATATGATAATTCCTGCATATTAATATTGATATAAAATAGAGGAAGCACTAAAATACCATAGAAAGTGGTGTGTCTTGCTTAGGGTTTAGTTCTACAATTGGATACTGGTTTGGAGTCAGTGGGTCACATGGCAAGGAAGCTATTGAAAGAAATATGATAATTCCTGCATATTAATATTGATATAAAATAGATGAAGCACTAAAATAGACTACCATGGAAAGTGGTGTGTCTTATGCTTAGGGTTTACTTCTACAATTGGATACTGGTTTGGAGTCACTGGGTCACATGGCATGGAAGCTATTGAAAGAAAAGTATAATTTCTGAATATTAATAAATATAAAATAGAGGAAGCAATAAAATACCATAAAAAGTGGCTGTGTCTTATTCTTCGGGTTTAATAAACTTATTGACTGTCCCTAAATCAGTTTCCAGCGATTCACCGCGAGGCTCTGCGAGGTGCGCTAACCGTTCTTCTGCTGCTATTGCCGGGCAAATCTCCGTGAAGTCGCGGCTGGAACTGGACTGAATATCCAACCTAAAACTAACTTCACCACGGTACTGTTCAGCTACTTCTGTCAATTAACTGACCGGGTCGTATGTGAACCGGTCGGGTGGAGCTTTCAAGTTTACAAAGTTCGTGTTGAACTTTGTCTTCAATCTTGTCTTGCGGATATGTCATCAAACAATCCAACAAAAATCTCTTCAGTAAAACATGCGCCCTCCCCAACGAATGCCTTTTTTTCTAATTCTCCTTTTTCCAGCACGGCTCTCCCGCAAAAAAAACTCATCGCGCCCCCCCCCCCCCCCCCCCCCGGCTGGATGGCCATATTACAGTTAAATTAAGCAAAGTATACAACAATATTTACAAAGTGTGCAACATTAGACCAACATCGACAAAACATTATGAAAAATAATAAACTCTTATATAATATTGTTTATTCTTTTGGATAACCAGAACCTGAATTTCAACTGGGTTACAGTTAACAGGGTCAAGTTACAAGTAGGCCTATAGAAACTCCTTTCTTTAAGTTCTAAAACCGAAACCTGACAAAGTAGTAGGCCTGCCGGTAGTTTACCTGGACTCCCAAATACAGGTATGAGCCTTAGAGAGAAAGATCTTAATAACAGAAACATATATTTTACCTTAAGAGAATTTGCACTGAATTAAGATAAACTATGATTATATAAATTAAAAAATTATCTGAATATTAAATATCTATATTTTATAAAATAAAAAAACGAGAAATGTTAAGTGGCTCATAATTAGGCCCCGTCCACAGAGAAACGTTTTTTTTTTGTGAAAACACATGCTCTTTTGTGTTTGGGCGGACCGTCCAGACGGATCCAGCATTTTCGGTGGCCAAAAACACACTTTTTTGATGAGTCTTTCTTCATAGAGAAAGATAATATCCCATATACAATATAATGGCAAACTTCATCTGCATAATTGGAAGGCACGTTTTTCTCTTGAGAGATTTGGCACTGAATTAAGATCCAATATGATTATGTAGATTAAAAAATATATTAATATGAATATTATAATAGGAAATACGGAATATTTAATCCCCAAGCTTGTTTGTACAGACAAGGGTTTTGAGTCAAAAGCCTTAATCTTTGCTCACCGACGGCAGAAGAAGTTTGGTCCAAACAGCAGCCATATTCCCAGCGGATCAGAAGACGACGGCACAGACATGAACAGGACTCAGAGGGTCAACAGTCTGGTGCTCAACAGCTCGTCTCTAATGTTGTATTGTCCCGCATCGAGGAGGTAAAGACAGATGATCTGAAGAGAAGCATTAAAAAAGCCAAAGCGGACCATAAGAGGAAGATAGAGTCCCACCTGTCTAGCAACAACTCACGGGCGGGGTGGCAGGGCATTCATGACATCACGAACTACAGAGGCTGCCCTACTACAACAGCAGGAGACCTGAGTGCGACGCTAGCAGAGGAGCTAAATTGCTTCTTTGCTCGCTTTGAGACATCACAGCAACACTCATCAGCCCCTGCCCTGCCCCCTGCCCGCCCCCCCCCCCTCCCTCTCTTCCCTCCAGTTCCAGTCCCTGCACCCCCACACTCACTGTCAGCGAGCACGAGGTCAGACGGGTGCTCCTGGCAGTGAACCCCAAGAAGGCTGCTGGCCCAGACGGAGTACCAGGGAAGGTGCTCAAAGCGTGTGCCCTCCAGCTCACACACATCTTCACCATAATCTTTAACCTCTCCGTGGCCCAGGCAGTCATCCCATCCTGTTTGAAATCCGCCACTATCATCCCGGTACCGAAGAAGTCTCCTACCACAAGCCTGAATGATTATCGCCCTGTGGCTCTCACACCGGTAATCACAAAGTGCTTGGAGAGATTGGTCCTTCAGCACATCAAGGACTATCTCCCCCCAGGCTTCGACCCCTACCAGTTTGCATATCAGACCAACAGATCCACTGAAGATGCCATCACCGTAGCCCTCCACTCAGCACTGTCACATCTGGAGCAGCAGCAGAGCTACGTCCGGATGCTCTTCGTGGATTACAGTTCTGCTTTCAATACAATAATCCTGGACATTCTCATCACCAAACTCATCACTCTCGGCCTCCCCCCCCTCACATGTGCCTGGATAAAGGACTTCCTAACCAACCGGCCCCAGACTGTGAGACTCGGCCCCCACCTCTCCTCCACACGGACACTGAGCACCGGCTCCCCACAGGGCTGCGTGCTGAGCCCCCTCCTGTACTGCCTCTACACCCACGACTGTAGTCCTGCCAACAACAGCAACTTGATTGTCAAGTTCGCGGACGACACCACCGTGGTAGGACTCATCTCCGGGGGCGACGAGGTGGCGTACAGAGAGGAGGTCCTGAAGCTGGCAGCCTGGTGTTCAGAAAACAACCTGGCTCTGAACACCAGGAAAACCAAGGAGATCATCATCAACTTCAGGAAGCTCAGCACTGACCCCCCCCCCACTCCACATCAATGGTGAGTGTGTGGAGAGGGTCCACACCTTCCGGTTCCTCAGCGTCCTCATCTCCTCTGACCTCACCTGGACTGAAAACACCACAGCAATCATCAAGAAGGCGCAGCAGCGGTTACATTTCCTGAGAGTACTCAGGAAGTACAACCTGAACTCCTCTCTGCTGCTGGCCTTCTACCGCTCATCTATTGAAAGTATACTCACCTACTGCATCACAGTCTGGTACAGCAGCTGCACCATGGCAGACAGGGAGAGGCTTCAGAGAATCATCAAGGCAGCCCAGAAGATCATTGGCTGCCCCCTCCCCTCCCTGACGGACATATTCACCTCCCGCTGCCTCACCAGAGCAAAAAACATCACCAAGGACAATACCCACCCTGGCTTCATTCTGTTTGACCTGTTGCCTCTCAGGAAGGCGCTACAGGTGCATCAAATCCAAAACAAATAGACTCAAGAACAGTTTCTTTCCCACAGCCATTATCACTCTGAACTCACACATGCACTGACGCACACAAACACACCCTGGACTACCTCAATACATATTGCAATACACCAAACTACCTCACATACTGTGCAATATATACAAATTCGCTGTGCTATATACTGTGCATATAATTTATTCTATCTATTTATTTTTATATTATTGAAAGTGTTTTTATATTGTATTTTTATAGTATGCTTGTTTGCACTGAAGGGGGGGAGGGCTTAAAATTTCGTTATACAGTGGTATAATGACAATAAAGGTATTCTGATCTTCTGATGATAGAACAGATTTAAGAATTAAGGGAATCAGGTATATTGGCATGAGGAACAACCCACCCTCCCAAACATAAAACTACAAGGTAGTTTAGTTGAATGAATAAGCATTGAGGGGAATCCCAATCAAATTGAGATCTTAATCTGGACTAGGAAGTCTCCAAATTTTCCATCTTGTTAGTCATTCTGAATTATCCGAAAGAGATGGAGGAAGGAGGAGGAGGAAGGAGGGAGGAGCAGGGTGGAGGAGGAGGAGGGAAAAGGAGGATTACAGGGAGGGGCAAAGGGTTAGAGCAGGGAGAAGGATGAGAGAGGAATAAGGAGGTGGAAGGAAAGGGTTGACCGAGAGAAGGAGTAGGAGAAAGAAGGTGGAGGAAGAGCCGGGTGGCGGTGGAGAAGGCGGAGGAAGTGGAGAGGCTTGGGTTGCGCGCGTCGGACCTGGTCATGTCCACGGTGGTGACGTCGAAGGTCACTCCTTTGAGCCACAGCACCATGAAGAGCCTCTGGGAGAAGGGGCAGTTCCCGATGCACTGGCCATCGCTCCCCGCCTTCACAAAGTAACACACACACACAGCTCCAACCTCAGACGGCATTGTGCTTTGTCGACGATAACGTGGCCTGGGATCAAGTCTATCTCTGCAGATACAGTTGACTTAACTCGTCATCACACTCCATGTATCCATCTTGTCAGATTTACCAAGAAAGAGGGAGGAATGATGGGTCTTAAAGGAGACATATTATGGTGTTTTCCCAACAACTGACATAGTATTTGAGTTCCAGAAAACATGTTTTTGAAGCTGTTCGCTGGAAATAACGTTTGGGAAAAAGATCTTGCCTACCGCTATTCCCCTCTGTTTCAGTCCCTTCAGAATGCGCTGTTTCTGGTGTCTGTAGCGTTGATGCAAATGAGCTGCTGCCCATTGACCAATGAGCTGTCAGACTGAACCACAGCATGGAGGAGAAGTGATCATTGCCGTTTGAGGACTCCTGGAGCTCTAAAGACTGCATCTGACGTCTCTGGTACTTCCACAACAAGTAAAGACTCGTAGTGGGGGTCATCTCGGCCATGGTTGAGAAGAATCGGGGGAAAGGAACTTTGTCTTGACTCTCTGAAGTCCATGAACCGCAACATGGAAGAGAAAGTGATTGTACTCCAATTTTGTAATTATGCTCTGATTGGAGGGGAGTGGGGAAGTGGGAGGTAATATTAAAATGT
Organism: Melanogrammus aeglefinus; assembly: GCA_900291075.1. Classification (NCBI taxonomy): domain Eukaryota; kingdom Metazoa; phylum Chordata; class Actinopteri; order Gadiformes; family Gadidae; genus Melanogrammus; species Melanogrammus aeglefinus. The sequence goes on from OLKM01002262.1 coordinate 62,140, forward strand.
GCCCCCCTCCTACGTAGGAGGGGGTGCCGAAACTGACTCTCCCGTTTGGTAACAGTAGGCGGGGTACTTTCAGAAATGCATATCTCACTCAAATAATCATACAGACTTTTTTCAAAGTTTGTATCCGTGTGGGAGCAGCGCAGCAAGACCGTGCAATGCATAAATTGGTGACCAGAATAAAGTAGCAATGTAATCAAGATGTAATCATCATTGAAATTGTCCAACGTGGTAGGCTACATCTTTTTATGGGCGCAGCGATTTTTGTTGAGAGCGCCATCACTGAACTCGGTAGCTTTGCTATTGCCAGACCAAGCTCAATCGTAGATTGCACATTGGTCTGGGGAAGAAATGCTCTTCTCCAGACCCTTCTGGAGGGCGAAGGGTCTGACTCTATGGAGTAGCGATGTCACGCGCCTTCCGGTAGAGCCCATGAGACCTACCAGATCGAAAAAATACGAATGGGTTTTAATGGAGAGAAAGTATTATTTTCTGGTCCCAGTCTTTATATGCCCTGGATTACACATATGTTGTTTGTGGATTTAAATGATAATTTTTCATGCAAAGAAAACTAAAAAAATTTGTGAAGGAGTTTGATAATGTTACGTTTTGTGTGAGCCCGCTTTGCGAACTACAGCCCCCTGCTGCTCTCAACGCGAATGATATACGTTGTACCACCACTCTGGTACAGACATGGCGATCTCTCTGCTCCACTTCGCCGCTTTTTTCCAAGGGGAGGATGTCCACGCCAGTCGCAGGCAGCATGATGTCACATATGACAAGTGTAGTTTCGAATGGGTTTTTGGATTGTCGGTGCCGTTAAAGTAGTTAACGAATATTAATGCTACTTTAACGGCACCACGTTCCAAAAACCTAGTGGAAACTAGATGGGAAAAGCTTGTAGTTCAAAACATGACGCAGATTTTACTTTTTCGCCACCTACAGAGTTTGTTCTGTACGATCATTTAAAAAAAAAAAAAACATGTTAATTACCATAGACATTTTACCAAGGGAACCAGAGCCTTGGAGGCGGGGCTTATTCCATAGAGGTCTATGGCTCCACTGTCACGTAGTGCTGAGAGAGAGACACCCAGACAGACAGACACACAGACTCTAGTACAGTAGACCCCGGTTGTTCTCAAGCTTTCGGTGCTATTACAGTGTATGCCAGTGGTACTCAAACAAGTGGTGCAGTATACAATGGTAGGCCGCATACAAACAACCAGCGATCTCCGGCTGTTGGGTCGTGACCCATAAGTGGGTGGTGAGAGCAAACCTTAATCCGGAGAAAGAAGCCCATGAATTAATTTAGAGTCAATGTGACAAGCTTGGTGATTGTTAGATTGTTGCAGCATTTTTGTTCCCTTAAGTTTTTTAACAGTAGGCCTACATCAAGGCATTGTTGATAAGTGAAATATTAGTAAATATTAGTGTTATTTTTGGGTCGTGACTTATTGACTAATGATTGATAATTGCTAACTAATTGCCCATACTCGGCCATTACAATCACCAATGTAGGCCTGTATTAATGACTATGCCTTTTCAAGCCTTCAATTTAAGTGTATGTAAAGGGTTAGGAGGATTTATTAATTATTATTTGAATTCACTCCAAAATTACCAGTAAGAATAACTTGCTTATCACCACCTCTGCCAAATTAGGTCAATTTAGCTGATGTGTGGTCCTCCATATATCCACTGGGTGGCGGTGTTTTCTCAGAAATACACGCCTCCAGTATAAAAATGGGAGGTTTAAAGAAAACACATCCTCCGTCGCTCTTTAGACGAGCGACTGAAAGCAGTCGCTCTCATGCTGCTTACAGTCAAATCATTTGTCGTTTAGGAGCAAATTGAGATTGAATAGTAATCTTGGATCGAGCACCAGAGCAGCACTTCTGGAGGAAGACGAAGCAGAGCCTGAATAACCGGAATTTAAAAGGCTGCTTTAGATTCTTTCCATTCAAATTATTTGATTGAATATATTACATATGTTACCTACATTTTTTTACTGTTAAACAATTTCAGCCGGTTACCTAAATGAAAGGTAAAGCCCATCTAAATTTATCATTTATCAATAATGAGGGCAAAAACATAAAGTTTTGAAAAAGAAAAAGTATCCTTCTAGAGTTCATTAAATCAAAGTCTGTAATATAATGGGCCTGGTATGAAGTGACAGGGAAACCGTATTTGATACGGTTGCGTTGCTGGGAAGGGAAGAACAAAAAGGTTTGGGAAACCCTCACTGCTGATGACTTCGTTACCTACCCAGAAGGTGAAGGAAATTTGCTCCTCATTTATCCCTGCCACCATCCTCCCTCCTCCCAACCCCATCTCTGTTTTTACCCAATTTATCCCTCTCACTTCCGAAGAGTTCAAGACAATAATAACATCTAACCATGCCACCACCTGCCCCCTTGACACTATCCCTTCCTCACTCCTCCAGGCCATCTCGAGGGATATCCTGCCATTTCTCACCGCTTATCAACTCCTCCCTCATTTCAGGCATTGTTCCAGCGTCTTTCTAGACTGCCAGAATAAAGCCTCTCTACAAAAAACCGACCCTTGATATCAACGACATCCGGAACTACAGACCGGTATCTCTTCTTTCATTCTTCTCTAAAACACTGGAACGTGCCATCGCTAACCAACTGTCCTCATCTAATAACCTGCTTGACCCTCAGCCGTCAGGCTTCAAGAAGGCAAACTCCACTGAGACGGCTCATCTCGCGGTGAATGAGTCCCTCCGTGCTGCCAAAGCCTAGTCCCTCTCATCGGTTCTGAACAACCAGATCCTCCCTGCCACTCTCGCCAAACCTGACATTGCTTATTCTGCCCTTTTCTGGTTCACATCCTACCTGACGAATCGCACCTATCAGGTACATGGAATGGCTCCTTGTCCAAACCTTGCACGTTTGACACTGGTGTCCCTCAAGGCTCTGTACTGGGGCCTCTTCTGTTCTCCCTCTTTACCAGATCGCTGGGCTCTGTAATTACATTATACAGCTTTTCCTATCACTCGGCTATTTCTCTCCTTCCCCTCCTCTGACAAAGCCCTGATTGCAACACCCATATCTGAATGTTTGGCAGACGTCAGCACTTGGACAACTGCCCATCACCTGAGGCTTAACCTCAACAAGACTGAGCTCCTGCTAAAGCCAGGGAAAGATTGGCCACACATGGACGTACTGTACTTACTGACTTACAGGTCAATCACTGTATCTTCTTCTCCAAATGCCAGAAACCTCTATGTGGTACAGAGGCCTGTTTCAGGTAGCTGGTTTTGAGGCAACCCCGAGTTTGTTCACTCTGAGTTAGTGGAAACTCTGGGTTTTCCGTTTCAGGTAGCAGGTTCAGCGCAACCGAGAGTTAGTTGCTGCGGCAACATACGCCGTGGGTCTAACCTGCTCGGGAGGTGGTTTGACCTACTCTGAGTTTGTTGTCTCTAAGGCTGAAGGCAGCCTCTCCGAACAAAGGAAAGTGTTAGAAATGGCATGTCCTTTTCTACGAGAGCCCGTGGACGTAGAGGCTGCGATCCTCAGAAGGATCTCCGTGAGGAACGATTATTAAGACCCCGGTTGGATATATACTTTATTTTCCTGACAATTTTCTTCACGAGCGCTATCGTTTTTCAGCACCGATCTATCATTTATTTTAGAACCACCTTCTCAGCCCCCATGTTAACTGTCAAACGCACCGGGGGCATGTTTTAAGTTCAATACAAATTATTTGTGTGGCACTCAAATAATTTGCCCGTGGTGAGTTAAGCCTATATTTGAAGGATTTATAATCCATATTTGTTCAGATGATTAATATTTCACCTGTATCGTATAAGAGTTCGACGGTCATGTTTTAGGTGACAGAGGGTAGGTCTACCCCTGCCAGCCTTGCCTTCTGACCCGTATGCCGATCCCCGTGCCAGGAACCACAGCAGCGGCTACAACCTGGCGCATATGAGGACGAGAGCCAGGGTCGAAAACACGTTCGGGATCCTGAAGGCAAGATTCGAGTGCCTCCAAATGCTGCGAGTCACACCAGAAAGGGCATGTGATATAATAGTTGCATGTGTGGTTCTTCACAACATCGCGATTTTGAGAGGGGAAAATTGCCCACCTACAGTTGCAGATGAGCAGCACATCAACCCAAACCATGCAATGGATCCACAGGACGGAAGGGTGGTTCGAATCATTTTGTTTGAGTTTTCTATGTAGTTAAATGTATTTTATTATTTCCGAATTTTTTTTTGGCATTCCTGTAGAACTCGTGTGACAGACCCAGCCTCTGGTAGGGGGTGACACTGTTCAATAAAATAACTTGTCCCACCACAGCCCGTGTTCTAATGAAGATAATCTACTTTTTATGAGGATTTCTTTATTTCCTGAAAGCACAAAAAAAGTCATTCATTGGGTATGTTTTTGGAGCAGGAAACAGTATCCCAGTTTGCACCTCACCCACCTTTAACTTGTGTTCCAAAATTTGGATCTCCAAAGCATCCTTTTTCATCTTTTGCCTAATGTGGTCCATTTCCAAGTCTGCTTTGTTATTTATTTTTCCAGATAGATTTTATAGAGCTCTTTGACTGGAAGCGATAGGAATGCAAAAGATGACATTGGATTTCACAGTGCCAAGTAGAGCGTTTCATTATAATTCCAGCGAGAATCTTACAGAGGTAAGATGTGATTTAGAAGGGGCTGGCCTCTCATCGAATTCGATTTCATATTAAACTTTCCTCTCATTTTATTTTACTATTTTATTTTACTCACGCATTGACTTGTTCAGCTATTTCCTGCCAAGCTCCTCTCGCGCTCTCTCGCTGCCGCGGCGGCATTGCTTTTTTTTGGTTAAAAATTGGTAACTGCTCGGCATATGCGTGCATTAGAATTTCTATTTCCGTGGGGAAAGTAAGCGGATCTAACGGTTTTTGGTCCATGTTTGATCATGGTTATCAGAGATCCATTGATGATGGCTCTTTAAAGTCAACAGGCACGCCCCCAACCCAGCGTGAACACACTCAGAGTTGATTGAACCAACGCTGATCACCTCTTCTGAAACCGAAAACCCAGAGTTGCTTTTGAACCCTGAACTCTGAGTCAACCAACTCAGAGCGCAGGATTAAACTCAGAGTATGTTAAACCAGCTACCTGAAACAGGCCCCCGGACAATCAGTATTGCTGCACCACAACCATCACCCCGGTGGCCGGATCCTGCAGATTTGCACTTTACAACATCCGCAGGAGCCGGCCCTTCCTCAAAGGGAAGCAGATCAGCTTTTAGTCCAATCGCTGGTCATCTCCCGCCTCGACTACTGCAACTCGATCCTGGCTGGACTCCCTGCTTCTGTGATTAAACCTTTGCAGCCCATCCAGAATGTGGCAGCGTGCCTCGCGTTCAACCTACCTAAGTTCTCCCATGTGACCCCCCTCTTCTGGGACCTCCACTGGGTCCCTGTAGTAGCTCGCATCAGATTCAAGATGATGGCACTGGTATACAATGCGGTCGATGGAACTGCCCCTGCCTACCTCCAAGTGTTGGTAAAGCCACACACCTCAGCTCGATCCCATCGTGCAACTGTGGTAGAAATTATTGATTATATTCTATGTTAAACCATGATTATTACTAGGCCTAAATATCTAATGGTAGAAAACATCTGGAACGTCTCTGGTTCAGGGCTTGGCACGGCGCCAGGGAGTCTGGGGTCAGACAAGTTGGAACTCCCTCCTTTTGTGAGACCGGAGACCACGGGGTCAATGTGTGTTGACCTCAGGCCTGGTGTTTTAGATTAGTATTGCTGGCCACTTCATCAGAGGGATCATGACGTATTGTGGGCGGAAACCCCAAAGGAGGGACTGCTCTAAGTATATGGATAAAGAGGAGACCTCAATCGATTGACCGTCAATGATTTGCAAACCATTCGGCTTTGTTGTTGCTTTTTTAACGATAAAGTCTTTTTTGTCATACTCAACCCGGACTCCTCAGTTACTTTTATTCTCTAGTTAGTTAAGAATTAGATCGTGGTTTTACCCCACCACACAACTACCTCAGCTGGACGTCTGGTACTGCCATCGCTAAGAGCAAGCAAAGGTCCATCAGCAAAGTCACAACTCTTCTCTGTTTTGGGACCTCAGTGGTGGAACGAGCTCCCTGCCGATGTCAGGATCGCAGTTGCTCACCAGCTTCCGCAAAAGACTCAAAACTCACCTGTTCAGAGTTCACCTCAACTCAGCATAGCCACCCAGCCCCTTCCGGCCAGTGGCAACCATTGTATGTTGTACGTGCTTACACTTAATGTACGCACTTATTGTACGCACTTAATCTACATTGCATTTATTCATAGTACTTAATTATGTAGCATCTGCAGTAGCTGCTCTCACTGCTGTACAAGGGGAATGGGTTAGCCTAGCGATTGTTAGTGTAACCATGGGATTCGGGTTCTGGTTATTCATAAGAATAAACAACATTATATAAGAGTTTATTATTTTTTATAATGTTTTTTGACGTTGGTGTAATGGTGCAAACTTTGTTAAATGTTATTTGATGTATGGTAAATGGTGTATACAGTAATATCCTTTGCTTAATTGAAACTGTGATATGGCCAATCCAGCCAGGAGGGGGCGCGATGAGGTGTTTGGTGGGTGAATGTGGAGAAGGCGGGGAAAAGTAGAGGAAAGACGAAGGGTTGCTGGAGTTGGGGGGGGAATGGAGGAAAGACGTTCGTTGGATGGAGCACATATTTTTCCAGTAGGGCCGAGCTCTCTGAGTGGCCAACGACGTGCGTCGCGTCGTAGGTCGAATTGGTCGCGTCGTAGGTCGCACATAGGTCGCCGTCGGTGTGTTGGTCGCTCGTATGGCTGCTTTCAGCCCGCCTGTTGGGTCGCTGGCTGACTCCGGTCGGCTCAAAGTCTTTGGGGCGGTCCTTAATCAGTTAATTTGCACGTTATTAACGTTTTTTTTGCGACAGTTGTGAAGTACCAGAAAGCTCTCGGCGAAAGCTTTTATTGCAAAATATTATTTTATATTGAAGTAGGCCAGGTCTATCAGTATCAATAAAAATGTATTTATTGGTAATTTGGGGCGTATTAAAAATAATGTATTTTATATCTTATAGTATAATATATTATATAATTTGTAATGTTAAAATGTCATTAAGCCTAATAAGGTATATTATGCACAAAGCACTTTGTTATAGATTGCTATATTAGTTGTAATTTGGGCGCTTATTGAAATAATGTATTTTAGACTATTTATATACTAGCCTATTTTGTTTTTGTTAAACGTCGATTACCTAAGCCTAATAAAGGTATGTCTATGCACACAAAGTTCTTCGTTATGAGAGCAATAGACTTATTTGTTAGAATTCATCGTAACAATATAAGTGTTAGGATTTCCTAAATGCCGCAGTGGTACAATGCGGTAGTGATGGTGGTTCGTGATCAAGTAACCTGGTAATCGATTCTCTCCATGGTTGGGCAAATAAACTTTGCTCCTTTAGTCAAACTCACTGGCCGCCAAATCGGCCTCTTTCATTTCAACATTTGAGTATGATTTAGTACGATGGTATGATAATTATACGACGTAAATGACGGGCTGGCTGCGACGCTGGCAGCCCCCATATGTTTCAATATGATAAGAAATGACCAGTGTTACCCCCTTATGTTTGTTTGATATATTCACATTGTTTGATTTGAATAAAACGACAGTGTTACCCCTTTATGTTTTTTTGATGGCGACCCGATAAAAATACGACAGTGTTACCCTTATGGGTGTATTTGATAAAAAACGACAGTGTTACCCTATGGTAGGAAAAACGACTATAGGCCTACCCTTTATGTTTATTATGATAAAATACGACAGCGGTTACCCTCTTATGTTTTATTTCATTAAAAACGACAGTGTTACCGCTTACGTTTTATTTGATGAAAAACGACAGTGTTACCCCTTATGTTTTGTTTGATAAAAAACTACACCCTGATGTTTTTTTTGATGACGACCGATAAAAAAATACGACAGTGTTACCCTCTTGTTTTATTTTGATAAAATCATCGACATTGTTTGACCGACGATATAAAAATTACGGACAGTGCTTACCCCTTTATGTTTTTTATTTGATAAAAAAAACGCACTGTGTTAAACTTTATGTTTGATTTGATAAATATCGACATTGTTTGATTGATAAAAAAACAACAATGTTACCCCTTATATTTTATTTGATAACAGTGTTACCCCTTTTTTTTATTTGATAAAAAACGACAGTGTTACCCCTTATGTTTTTTTTGATGGCTACCGATAAAAATACGACAGTGTTACCCCTTATGGTTTATTTGATAAAAAACGACAGTGTTACCCCTTATGTTATTTCATAAAAAAAAACGACAGGTGTTTACCGCTTATGTTTTATTTCATAAAAAACAACAGTGTGTACCGCTTTACGTTTTATTTGATGAAAAAACGACAGTGTTTACCCCTTATGTTTTTGTTTGATAAAAAACTACACCTGATGTTTTTTTTGATGACGACCGATAAAAAATACGACAGTGTTAACCCCTTATGTTTTATTTGATAATATATCGACAGTTGTTTTGACATGAAAAAAATACGACAGTGTTAAACCTTATGTTTGATTTGATAAATATCGACATTGTTTGATTGGATAAAAAAACAACAATGTTACCCCTTATATTTTATTTGATAACAGTGTTACCCCTTTTTTTTACTTGATAAAAAACGACAGTGTTACCCCTTATGTTTTATTTGATTAAAAACGACAGTGTTACCCCTTATGTTGTATTTGATAAATATCGACATTGTTTTATTTGATAAAAAAAACAACAATGTTACCCCTTATATTTTATTTGATAAAAAACGAGTGTTACCCCTTATGTTTTGTCTGATAAAAAACGACAGTGTTACCCCTTATGTTTTATTTGATAAAAACCGACAGTGTTACCCCTAATGTTTATATTTGATATAAAAAACCAACAGTTGTTACCCCTTATGTTTTTTTGATGACGGCCGATGGAAATACGACAGTGATACCCCTTAATTTTATTTGATAAAAAACGACAGTGTTACCCCTTAAGTTTTATTTGATAAAAAAACGACAGTGTTACCCCATTTGTGTTTTTTTTATGACGACCGATGAAAAAGACGGACAGTGTTTACCCCTTATGTTTTAATTGATAAAAAAACGACAGTGTTACCACCTTATGTTTTATTTGATAAAAAAACGACAATGTTACACACCTTATGTTTTGTTTTGATGACGACCGACGATTGAAAACTACGACAGCCTTACCGCCTTATGGTTTTATTTGATAAGAAAAACGACAGTGTTACCCCTTATGTTTTGTCTGTAAAAAACGACAGTGTAACCCCTTATGTTTTTTTGATGACGACCGATAAAAATACGAAAGTGTTACCCTTATGTTGTATTTGATAAATATCGCGACATTGTTTAATTTGATTAAAAAAATACGACAGTGTAACCCTTAAGTATTAATCTGATAAAAAAACGACAGTGTTAATTGTTGTTTTGATAAAAATCAACTGTTTTTTTGATGACGACCGATAAAAATACGACAGTTGTTTTTATATTCATTAAATTTTTACATTTTAGGGCAATTTATCAGAGACGCATTTATCCAAAGCAACTTACTATCAGTTAATAGGACTCATTGACGGCAGAGTCAACCATGCAAGGGCGACAGCCAGCTCGTCAGGAGGCAAATTAGGGTTAACTGTCTTGCTCAGGAACACATCAAACACCAGCCTAGAGGAGCTGGGATCGAACTTAGCAAACCGTTTGGTACAAGACAACTGCCTCTACCTCCTGAGCTAAGCAGACCATAAATATTTTGCTGTTATGTTTACCCCATTTCTTTCCATATTGATAATAAAATGACAGTGTTAGCCCTTAATGTTTTATTTGATAAAAAACGACAGTGTACCCCTATTTTGTTTTTTTTTATATCGGGCAATAAAAAAATGACAGTGTTAACCCTTACGTTTTATTGTGTTGATGAGGCATTAAAAACAACAGTGTTTTACCCCTTATGTTTTATTTGAATGACGCGGCAAAAAAAAAAATTACAGTGTTACCCCCTCATCGTTTTTATTGATGACGGGCATAATAAACGACAGTGTTACCCCTTATGTTTTTTTTGATCGGGGCAATAAAAAACTGTACAGTGTACCCCTTATGTTTTTTGATATCGGCAAAAACAACAACAGTGCTACCCCTTTATGTTTTTTTTGATGACGGGCAAAAAAAAAAAAATTACCAGTGTTATCCCTCACGTTTTATCTGATGACGGGCAATAAAAAACGACAGTGTTACCCTTATGTTTTTTTGATATCGGGCAATAAAAAACGACAGTGTTACCCCTTATGTTTTTTTGATATCGGGCAATAAAAACGACGAGTGTTACCCCTTGTGTTTTTTGATATTCGGGCAATAATTTTAAAAAAACGACAGTGTTAACCCCTTATGTTTTTTGGATGTCGGCAATTTAAAAAAAGACAGATAAAAAGTGCGACAGTGTTACCCCCTTATGTTTTATTTGATGACGGGCAAACAAAAAAAAAAACGACAGTTGTTACCCACTTATGTTTTATTTGATAAAAAACGACAGTGTTACCCCTTATGTTTTTTTTGACTATCGGGGCAATTTTAAAAAACGACAGTGTTACCCCTTACGTTTTGTTATGATAAAAAACGACAGTGTTACCCCTTACGTTTTTAATCTGATGACGGGAGCCAGATAATTAGAAAAACGACAGTGGTTACCCTTATGTTTTTTGATATCGGCCAAATAAAAAACGACAGTGTTACCCCTTATGTTTTATGTTGATATCGGGCAATAAACGACGACAGTGTTATTCCCCTTATGTTTTTTTTTATATCGGGCAATAAAAAAAACAGAAAAAAGCATGACAGTGTACCCCGTTGTTTTATTTGATGGACGGGCAAAGAAAACGACGTGTTACCCCTTTGTTTTATTTGATATACGGACGATAATACGAGTAACCCTTGTATTTTTTGATATCGGGCAATTTTTATAAAAAACGACAGTGTTAACCCCTTACGTTTAGTTTGATAAAAAACGACATAGTTACCCCTTACGTTTTTATCTGCATACCGGCAATAAAAAATGACAGTGTTACCCCTTAGTTTTTTTTTGATATCGGCCAAATAAAAAACGACAGTGCTACCCTTATGTTTTATTTGATTTAATATCGGGCAATACGACGTGTTACCCCTTATGTTTTTTTTGAATGTCGGCAATTTTAAAAAAGACAGATAAAAAGCGACAGTGTTGATATCGGGTCACCTTACATTTTATTTTGATTAAAAGACAGGTAGCAGGGTTCAGGTCCATACATGGGACACACACGCTAAGGGCAGGGAGAAAGCTGGGATCGAACTAGCAACCTATTGGTAGGCGACAACTGCTCTAGATCCCGCAGCTAAATCCTAATTGTTCATCAAAATAAGCAGTGGTTACCGCCTTAGTTTTATTTGATAAAGGTGTTTACCCTTATGTTTTTTTTGATATCGGCAATAAAAAATGACAGTGTTACCCCTTACGTTTTATTTGTTGATGGGCATTAAAAAACAACAGTGTTCCTTATGTTTTATTTGATGGGAAAAAATTACATTTACCTCACTTTATTTTACTGATGGGGACGACAGTGTTTACCACTTATTGTTTTTTGATATCGGGCAATAAAAAACGACAGTGTTACCCTTATGTTTTTTTTTAATATCGGGCATTAAACAACAGTGTTACCCCTTAATGTTTTTTTTGATGACGGGCAAAAAAAAAATTAGCAGTGTTACCCCTCACCGTTTTATCTGATGACGGGCAATAAAAAACGACATTTACACCTTATGTTTTTTTTTGCAGGGCAATAAAAAAACGAACAGTGTTACCCCTTATGTTTAATTTGATAAAAAACGACTGTGTTTACCTTCATGTTTTGTTTGATATCGGGCAATAAAAAATGGACAGTGTTACCTTTTTCATATTATATATCGGGCAATACCGCAGTGCTACCTTATGTTTTTTTTAATATCGGCAATTAAAAACGACAGTGTTACCCCTTAATGTTTTCTTTGATGTCGGAATAAAAAAACAATAAAAAGGACAGTGTTTGATATCGACAGTTGTTACCCCTTACATTTTTTAATTTCGATAAAAGACAGCCGTTGGGTTCAGGGTCATAATCAGGGACAAGCTAGGAGAGGGGCGGGTATCGTACAACCTATTGGGTTAGGCGACAACTGCTTCTACCTCCCGAGCAAATCCCTAATTATTTAAATAAAAAACGACAGGTGTTACCACATGAGTTTATTTGATAAAAACGACAGTGTTACCCCTTATGTTTTTTTTGATAATCGGCATTCGTGTTACCCTTACGTTTTCATTTGTTGATGGGCATTAAAAAACAACAGTGTTACCCCTTATGTTTTATTTGATGACGGACAAATTACAGTGTTCCTCACGTTTTATACTGATGACGGGCAATAAAAAACGAACAGTGATTACCCCTTTGTTTTTTTTGAAATATCGGGCCAATAAAAAACGACAGTGTCACCCCTTATGTTTTTTTTTTTATATCGGGCAATAAAAAACAACAGTGTTACTCCCTCATGTTTTTTTTGAATGACGGGCAAAAAAAATACCAGTGTTACCCCCTCACGTTTTATTCTGATGACGGGCAAATAGACACGCTGTACCCTTATGTTTTTTTGATATCGGGCAATCAAAAAACGACAGTGTTAACCCTAGTTTTTTTTGAAATAATCGGGCATCACAACGACCAGTGGTTAACCCCTTATGTTTTTTTTTGAATATCGGGCCAATAAAACGACAGTGTTACCCATTATGTTTATTTTTGAATTGTCGGCAATAAAAAAGACAGATCAAAAAGCGACGGGACGTGTTACCCCTTACTTATTTCTGATAAAAGACAAACAGTTAGGTTCAGGGTTAAGTGTCCAATTACTCAGGACACACACAAAACACTCAGCTAGGAGAAGCCTGGGGATTGAACTACCACATTGTTGGTGAACGATCTAACTCCTGAGCTAAAACCCAATTAGTTATTTGATGAAAAACGACAGTGTTGCCCCTTATGTTTTTTTTGATGTCGGGCAATGAAAAAAAACAGATAAAAAGTGACAGTGTTGATATCGACAGTGTTAGCCCTTACGTTTTATTTGATAAAGACACAGTTGGGTTTCAGGTCCATAATCAGGGACACACAACACTCAAGCAGGGAAGGCTGGGAGAAACTGGGTGCGACCTATATGTTTAAGGTGATAACTGCTCTACCTCCTGAGCTAAATTCCTATTTTTTTATTAAATAAAAAACGACAGTGTTACCTCTTATGTTTTATTTGATAAAAAACGACAGTGTTACCCCTTTGTTTTTTTTTTTGGTTTTGGGATAAAAATACAGTGTTACCCCTTATGTTTTTTTGATATCGGGCAATTAAAAAACGACAGTGTTACCGCTTAGTTTATTTTGATATCGGGCAAAAAACCGACAGTGGTTACCCCTTACGTTTTATCTGATGACGGGCAATAAAAAAAACACAGGTACGCCTTATGTTTTTTTTTAATATCGGCAATAAAAAACGACAGTGTAACCTTTGTATTTGTTTGATAAAAACCACAGTGTTACCCCTTACGTTTTATCCGATGGAGGCATAAAAAAACGACAAGTGTTACCCTTATGTTTTTTGGATATCGGGCAATAAAAAAACGACAGTGTTACTCCTTATGTTTTTTTTGATATCGGGCACATAAAAAACGAACAGTGTTACCACCTTATGTTTTATTTGATAAAAAACGACAGTGTACCCCTTATGTTTTTTTTGATAACGGGCAATAAATTGACAGTGTTTACCCCCTTACGTTTTATTTGTTGAATGGGCATTAAAACGGTACCTTATGTTTTATTTTGATGACGGGCAAAAAACGACAGTGTTACCCCTTACGTTTTATCTGATGAAACGGGCAATAAAACCAACAGTTTTACCCCTTACGTTTCTTAATTTTGGGGCTATAAAAACGACAGTGTTACCCCTTATGTTTTTTTTTGATATCGGGCAATAAAAACGAACAGTGTTACCACCTTAATATTTTTTTTGATATCGGGCAATAAAAAACAACAGTGCTTACCCCTTATGTTTTTTTTGATGACGGGCAAAAAAAAATTACAGTGTTACCCCTCACGTTTATCTTGATGACGGCAATAAAAAAACGACAGTGTTACCCCTTATGTTTTTTTGATATCGGGCTATCAAAAGCGGTTCATATGTTTTTTTTTGATATCGGGCAATAAAACAACGACAGTGTTACCCCTTAT
>OLKM01002263.1:0-10000 GCA_900291075.1 Melanogrammus aeglefinus
CGCACGGCCCGGCGCATTTATTCATTCTAAGAACAGTCGCGCCCGTGTGTGTTTGTTTGGTGAGAGGATCTGTTGGTCAATAAGCATCGCTGTGTTTGCAACTGCTCTTATGATGCGTTGTGGACTGTCATTGGGTGTAATAAAAAAAAGGAAAGAAAGTAATTCAAAGAAACGGAAAAAATGTCTGATGTGCTTGCAACAGAGGCTGAAGAGCCGTCATCAAAAAGAGTTGTTAAAATGTCTTCTAGAGGAATGATACAGTGTGACAAGGTATCAGGAAAAAAGGAGTGCAAAATGCAAACAAGCTAAAAAGATGCATGGAACATATGAGTGCGTTGATGGCATCAAATACAAAAACGTTGATTCAGTAAAGAAATGAGCTTGCTGTGTTCATGCAATGTTACCAAGACGCAAATGAAACCCATGAGTCTACCTTTGCCCAAAAATGAAGTTGAAAGGCAAAGTAAATACTTCTTGGAAAAAATGACAATGTTTTGTGATTTCACTGACAACGTAAAAGGCTGGCTCTTTGATGCGGGTCATCCATATGTTGAAACAAATACAGACGATCCTGATTATCAATGTGTTGCTGATGCAATACATCCTGAAGATAGCGCCTCAATGTTGCAAGTGTAAAAGCAAGTTCGCTAAGAATAACACTCCCCGACTATCACGGAGTTCATCTGAATCATATCTGCACGCATTAAAGCTGAGGCCGATAAGGCAGCGGTTGTGGAGCGCATCGCTGCGCAAAAAAGGAAACATCAAATAGAAGTGCAACAAGAAAAACTGAGGAGAGAAAAGGAACAACTTGAGCTTGAAACGGAACTGGCAGCAACAAAGGCAAAGCTTCAAGTCTTGGAAATCCGTTCACAGTGTGGCTCAAAACATTGAAACGGCATGAACTCTTATTTTGAAAGGAACAACTCTCATGGTGCGAGTGAATTAAATCCCCATGCCAACACCTTTGTGCCTGATAAAATGAATAAAAAAGATCATGCTCTTGGTTTGTCCGCTCCTGAACTCCAACCACCAGTTGTTAAGCCTAAACAAAAACAGATGAAACAAATGGATGAAATGACATTAAAGGTTGAAGCTCCAGTTCATGTGATGCAAACTGTAAATGGAACTCAAATGGGGACATGCTCCACCATCAAACTGCTCTGAACTGACAATTATCAAAATGACATTGTGAAACAAAATGACATGCTAGCGTTGCTTGTCCCAACAAAATCTGTGCTCTAACCTCCCATCTAGGAATATCCCTGTTTTTGATGGAGACCACTCCAATACAGGTCTTTCATCAGAGCTTTTGAAAATGGAGTGGAGGAGAAAACAGACAGTTGGAGTGACTGTTTGCACTTTCTTGAACAGTACACCAGGGGGCAGCCAAAAGAACTGGTGCACAGTTGTCAGCACTTGCCTTCAGAGCAGGGATACCACCGAGCCAAGAGTCTTCTTGCGGAGCACTTTGGAAATGAACACAAAATTGCAGCTGCATACATGGAAAGAATACTTACCTGGACACCTGTAAAAAGTGAGGACATTAAGGGTTGCAATCATTCTCTTTGTTTCTACGTGGATGTTCAAACTTAACAGAGCAACTGATGAACATGAAAGAGCTGGACTTGCCATCTAACATGAGGAGCATCATTTTGAAACTTCCTTACAAGTTAAGGGAAAGATGGAGGAATGTTGCTTGTGATCTGCAAGAACGAAGAGGTAACAGAGCAATGTTCGCTGATCTTGTTGGTTTTATTGAAAGACAAGTCAAAATTGCCTTCAGATCCAGTTTTTGGCAACATTCAAGACCCACAGCTCACCAACTCCAAAGCTTCCACTGTTAGTCACTTCAAACAAAGGAAAAAGGGAAGCAGCTTTGCTACTAACGTCACTACAGTAAAGGATGGAGTCATAACTCAACATACAGGAAACAAGACCAAGTCCTCCACTCTCAACTGCCTGTTCTGTTCACAAGGTAATCATTCAATGGACCAATGATCACAGTTCAAGATGAAAGTACACAGGGACAAGATTAATTTC
This sequence comes from Melanogrammus aeglefinus, assembly GCA_900291075.1. Classification (NCBI taxonomy): domain Eukaryota; kingdom Metazoa; phylum Chordata; class Actinopteri; order Gadiformes; family Gadidae; genus Melanogrammus; species Melanogrammus aeglefinus. The sequence continues at coordinate 2,044 of OLKM01002263.1, forward strand.
ATTAAAAAAAAAAGGAATCTGTTTTGGGTTGCCTGATAAAGGCCACACTAGCAAAATACTGGCAGGAGTCGTTTGGATTGCAACGTGTGTCACCAAAAGCACCCAAGTGTCCTTCATATAGAGCGTCAGGATAAAGCCACACCCTCCTGATCAACAGTCTGTGAGCTCTTTCAAATATTTTCACCTGCAGTGTTTCAGACCTGTGGCCATATTCGGGCCGGTCATGGAAGATGCCTCCATTTTTTCTATTGTTGCAGTCAAAGTCAAGAGTCAGAGGAGCAACAAAACTGTGCAGACGTATGCTTTCTTGGATCCTGGGAGCTCAGGAACATTTTGTACGGAGAACTTGGCAAGAAAATTGAATGTGAGAGGGAAAAGGACAAGTATTCTGTTAAGAACAATGGGTCAAAAGAAGATAGTGAAATGCTCATGTGTTGTCAGGTCTGGAAGTGTCTGGTCTGAATATGAATGACTTTATTTAATTACCTGATGTTTAACAACACAAAAGGACATGCCTGTCTCAATCACTCAATATTCCACGACAAGAAGGACGTTGATCAGTGGTCGTATCTCAAGGATGTTCAACTTCATTGACATTTGAGGAAGGTGTTGATCTGCTCATTGGAACTGATGCACCAAAAGTGATGGAGCCTTGGGAGCTCATAAAACAGCCAGGATGAAGGACCTTATGCTGTCAGAACCAGGGTCGGTTGGGTCATTAATGGTCCACTTCGTGGTGGGAGACAACAAGAATAAAAGTGACTGCTCTGCTGTAACATCCAACCGGATCTCTGTTGAACATGTTCAAGAAATGCTGGTTAAACAGTTTAACCATGATTTTAATGAGAGGTCATCAGATGAACAGATTGAAATGTCCAGAGAGGATGTCAAGTTTATGAATGTTATGAATAACACCACACAAATAAATTGAGGCCTGCTTCTTGCCCAAATAATCGTCATGTTTGCAGAAATCAGCGGGCCTCCAGAGCCTCGAAAAGAAAAAAGTTTGCCAAGAATGGTCAATTTAAAGGAGAGTACATCACATTTTTAAACAACAATGGTGGCTCAAGGATATGCTGAAGTGGTGCCTTCTGATCAACTTAAAAAGAGTGATGGAAATGTATGGTATATCCTATCCCTCACCCCGTTATCATCCCAGAAAAGGCAAGCTGCGAGTTGTTTTTGACTGTGGAGCAGCATACAAAGGGACGTCACTGAACTGTCAGCTTTTACAGGGCCCTGACTTTACCAACTCTCTAGTTGGAGTCCTTGTTCGATTTCGACAAGAGCCCGTTGCAGTAATGGCCAACATCCAAGCAATGTATCACCAAGTTCATGTTTCTGAAAAGCACATCAACTTTCTCCGCTTTCTCTGGTGGACTGGGGGAGACGTTTCACAGGCTCCAGTGGAACATCGCATGAAAGTTCATTTGTTTGGAGCTGTGTCGTCACCAAGCTGTGCAAATTATGCATTGAGGAGAACAGCAGATGACAATGCCGAACATTTCCCCCATGAAGTGGTCAATACAGTAAGTAAAGTGTAATTTTTATGTCGATGATTGCTTGAAATCAGTGGCCTCAGAGGAGGAGGCAGTGCAAGTGGTCAAGGATGTGACTGCGCTTTGTCACAAAGGAGGATTTAATCTTTCCAAATGGATCAGCAACAGCCGAACAGTGCTGCTGTCAATTGCTGAAGACTGCAGAGCAAAGGAAGTGATGGAGCTGGATTTGGACGTGGACCAGCTTCCGATGGAGCGAGCTTTGGGGCTACAGTGGTGCATTGAAACTGACAAATTCAAGTTTAGAACCTCAGTGCAAGAACAGCCACAGACTAGAAGAGGCATTTTTTCAGTGGTCAGCTCACTTTATGACCCCTTAGGTTTTTTGTCCCCATTCACCATTCCAGCCAAGCTGTTGTTACAGGAGCTTTGTAGGAGAAGCTTGGGGTGGGATGAAGCTATCCCCCATTCTCTCTCCAAGAAGTGGTTTGAGTGGTTGGAGGATCTTCAGAAGGTGGCTGAATTCAATGTGGATCGCTGTATGAAACCCAGAGACTTTGGAGACCCTGCCACTGCACAGCTTCACCACTTCTCTGACGCCAGCCAAGTTGGACATGGAACAGTGTTCTATTTGAGACTGGAAAAGGATGACAGCGTTCAGGTTTCATTTCTGTTGGGAAAGGCCAGAGTTGCTCCACTTAAGCAGACAACAATTCCTCGACTGGAACTCACAGCAGCAGTTCTTGCAGTTCGAGTTGACAAGATGCTTCAGAAGGAGTTGCAACTTAAGCTGGAAAAGTCAGTTTTCTGGACCGACAGCACAACTGTTCTTAAATACATCTGTAATGAAACCAGACGATTCCAAACTTTCGTGGCAAACAGAGTCTCCTTCGTCAGAGGAGCATCAGATACTGATCAGTGGAGATATGTTTGTTCTAAGGAGTATCCGGCAGATGATGCATCAAGAGGAATGACGGCAGAGAATTTCCTGACAGGCAGGAGATGGATAAATGGGCCGAAGTTTCTCTGTGAGCCAAAGGAGGTTAGGCCTAAATTGGATGCTGATCTTCATGTGATTCCTGCAGATGACCCAGAGGTCAAAAGGAAGTTGACTGTAAATTCTGTTGTTGTGGATTCTGAAAGTGCCACAGATCGCCTGCTCTGTTACTTTTCATCCTGGACGAGACTAAAAAGGTCTGTTGCCTGGTTGCTGAAGGTCAAGAGAACTCTTGTGTTATTGGGACAGAAGAGAAAGGAGTTGTGTGCCTCTAAAGATCTCAGCCAGGACAAGCTGGAGCCAAAAGAACAGGAAGTGAAAAGGAAAATTCAGAGCTTTAAAGCCACACTCAAAGGACAAATCTTGACTCCTGAAGATCTGGAAAAAGCAGAACAGTCAGTCATTCAGTATGTACAAGAACACAAATTTAAAGCTGAAATTTCCTCATTGAAGAATGGTTGTAAAAATGTTGCAAAGGGGAGTCCTCTGTACAGATTGGATCCGGTGATGGATAATGGAATCCTCAGAGTAGGTGGTCGGCTGGATAAATCAGCATTACCAACAGAGTCCAAACATCCAGTCATTTTGTCCAAAGATTTGCATGTATCCGTACTGATTCTGCGTCATATTCATCATCAACTGGGACATGCAGGAAGAAATCACATGCTGTCCAGGCTGCGGCAGAGGTATTGGATCATCAATGCAAACTCTGCTGCAAGGAAAGTTATATCTGACTGTGTTGTTTGCAGACGCAACAGAGGGAAACTCATTGAACAGAAGATGGCGGACCTGCCTGAGGAAAGAGTGGTGCCTGATAGAGCCCCTTTCACAGATGTTGGAGTTGATTATTTCAGGCCCATTGAGGTTAAAAGAGGCAGAAGTCTTCTTAAAAGGTATGGAGTGCTTTTCACCTGTCTGACTAGCCGTGCTGTGCATTTAGAGGTGGCACATACGTTGGATACAGATTCCTGTATAAATGCTGTCCGGAGGTTCATCTGTAGACGAGGCTCAGTCTCACACCATCAGGTCTGATAACGGCACAAACTTTGTTGGAGCTAACCGGGAGCTGAAGGAAAGTCTGGCTGGTTTAAATCATGGCAAAATTCAGAGAGCGTTGGTCCAGGATGGCATAAAATGGAGCTTTAACACACCAGCAGCTTCCCATCATGGTGGTGTTTGGGAGCGCCTGATTCGCTCTGTGAAAAGTGTTCTGACTTCAGTTCTCAAACAGCAAATTCTGGATGATGAAGGGCTCCAAACTGTTTTTTGTGAGGCTGAGGCCATATTGAATGACAGACCCATCACTAAAGTCTCTGATGACCCGGAAGACCTGGAGGCACTCACACCTAACCACATTCTGATGTTAAAGGGCAAGCCAATCATACCACCAGGACTGTTTGATCGCAGTGATTTGTACATCAGGAAAAGGTGGAAGCAAATACAATACATGGCAGAACTGTTTTGGAAGAGATGGATTTCTGAATACTTACCTATGATGCAAGAGAGACAGAAATGGACAAGACCAAGGAGAAATCTCATTCCTGGAGACATCGTCCTCATTGCAGACGCTGCAGCTCCAAGAGGATCTTGGCTGATGGAGAGAATCTTGGATGTGAGAGCAGATGCAAAGGGCCTGGTACGCTCTGTGCGCCTTCGGACCAGGACCAGCATTCTGGAGAGGCCTGTGACGAAGCTCTGCCTGCTGTTTGGAAGCAGGAATGTGACACCATGGACTTTCTCTCTCTCTCTCCCTCTTACTGTCTCCCGCTTTCTCTCTCTCTCTCTCTTTTTGTTGTTTCAGGTACATCATAAAGAAGAAAGTGAACTGAAGCTAATGCATGAACTGTCTAGTCATAGATTGGGTGGAGGGAATAGCTCCTTTGATAAATTAAAGTAATTGTGATTTAATGCACAATTAGGGGCCGGAGTGTTGGAGCAATTTATTTATTTGTAGTATTTAGTGCTGTTTAGTTTATTATTTTGTTTAGTGAGTATTTAGTTTTGGTTATTCTCAGTCAATTTGCTTGATTTCATTATGATTAGATTTCTATTAGTATTCTAGTTTATTATTTGTTTACTTTAGGTGTTTCTTGTTTATTATTTGTGTTTTGTTTCATTTGGGCACGGTAGGGGGGCACCTGAAGTTATATAGGTAGGCTGTCGGTAATGGACCAGCATGCACCTGGGTGGGCAAATGTTTTTTTACCGGAGCGGGAGAGGCACAGGAATTTTCTTTGTTCTTTGTTTGCTCGCTGTTTGGTTAAATAAACCACGCTTTTTGTTGAAAATGGACATCTGTTTGGACATTATGTTTTTCCCATCCGCGTACACCACAACCCATGGTGCAACAGTGGCCCTTTGATTAGTATAATTTGAAGTTTGATTTGATACTTTTATTTGTTTGACAATCGGCTGCTACATATTCTATAGTCTGCAGCAAACCATTGCCTTTTGAAGTACAACCTGGGACAAAATATGAAGCCTTATTTGCCAAGACACCAGGCTCTGCAAGAGGCGCCATTGGCGTCTTCACTTCTGACCTGTGCAAGACCGATTCAAGCTGCAATGAGAAAATTACCGTCATGTTTTCTGTGCCATTTGACTACAGAATCTACTCCAACTGGTATGCAGTGGGAGTTTTCGACAGCAACAGAAAATGTGATGGGGAACTTTACAATGAGTTGTACAACAACAATCACAGTGGTCCTTTTGAGAGGGGCAGCCAAAGATGACCCTATTCGCCATACATATGGTGATTTAATCATTGATGCTGCAATGTCAGACACCCACACCCCGCACTTCTTGTTGAAAGTTCATCAAAATAAGGAACGAAAGCTCAGTTTGCTGAACTGCAAAACTAAAGTTGTGCGCTTCTGTAAACTACTTGAAGCTGTTGTTAATAGTGATATTGGAGTTTAATTATGTACAGTGGTACAAAGTAACGCGTTAAAGTAACGATAGGCCTATTACTTTTTGGGTAGCGAAGTGAAGTAGCGCATTACATTAAAAATATCGGTAACTACACTACTTTACTAGACTATAGTAACGCGCTTTCTTGCCTTACCCAAGCCGTGTTTGCCTGCGTGTAAAGTTCTGATCTGTTGTGGTGCGCGCATGCGTGCTGCCTGTGCGTCTGCAGCGCCTGCTTGCTTAGGCACGTTGCCATAGCGATCGATTTGAGTGACGTAGCTGCTTGTGGGAAGGAGTGTTCAAGTGTCGGAGCGCAGAAGCAGGTGACGCAGAAAGACCGGCTGGTTGCAGGTAGATGCAGGGTTCATTGTAGAAGACATGGTTCCCCTGTAGACTATAATGGCCCAGATTTAGAAAAAATACTAGATAAAATACCCGCAACTCGCAAGCCAACATCCGACAGGAAAACATTTTTCAAATAGGCTACCTGAACAAGTGTTATACCGACATGGAACCAATCGAAGCTCAAAATAATCTTTGAGTCCTCCCTGGATCATGTGTCCACCACCGCGGACATTTGGTCCGCAAACAACAAAAGTTACTCAGGAATGACTGCACCAGATAGGCAGCATTACCTTTAAACTTGAGAAGGCTGCTCTTGTCTGCAAGAGGGTGAAGACACACTTGTCATAGCTTGCGAAATAGATCAGGTTCATTCAGCCTTTGGACCACATACATTAACAGTGTGTGTCACCGCCGCTTAAGTGCATTTCTGTTTTAATTGTATGGGATAAAGTGACCTTTTTATATTTTTCTTTGACCACTTAATTTTTGTTCTTATGTTTCCCAAAGCCTGTGTTTTGAAACTTGTGTGTTGCTACTGATTGACCTAACCATAGCCTACTTTATCCTGGATTTTACAGTGAGGCATTTCTTTGTGCAGACAGGGATAATGTTTTTCCATACGGTTTTATATGCTATTTTGTATAGATTTATACAATAAACACTGAGTGATGATAGGGCTATGATGTTTGTCCATGTATCTAGAGTAAATTAAGAAACGGGAAAGTAAAGTTATAAGTAGTGAAGTTACTTTTTAAATGCAGTAACTAGTAAAGTAATCTCATTACAATTTATTGAAGTAGTAATAAGTAACTACATTTTTTGAGTAACTACCACTACTACTACTTTTGAGTAACACTGATTATGTATCCATTTAGATTTTTTGTAATAACCAATAAATTGCAGGCGAATATTTACTACTCTTGAACTATTTCTAAAATTAATTTGGTGGCACCTTAACAAATATAGCATGCATTTTTTCACCGTATTGTCTCAGTATTGGCATGTAGGTCTGCTTTGTCAAGCAAGATCCATCTGTGTACATTCATTTGAAAATAACAACTTGCCTGAAATAAATTGTAAAATGTTTAAGTGCATTGGTCTTTTTTCTTTTTCCAGCCATGCCTCAATCTATTTCCTCATGAACCAACTCTTAGGCTACTTTTGATATAGCAGGAGAAGGAGCACTATCGACTTCTAATAAGAGGCTGCTAATAAGGTAATACGTGTGTATGTGTGTGTGTGTGTGTGTGTGTGTGTGCGTTCGTGTTGTGTGTGTGTGTGTGTGTGTGTGTGTGTGTATTCACAAATACAACCATTTTGGTGGTTAACTCCCTAGAACTGGGGCTCTCTCAAGAGGAGACCGGAGACCAGATGATTCCGGTAGAGGTGTTGGAGGGCCAACAGGGGGCGCTCATCCCTCTGGCCTATGTAAATGAGACGATTCCCCCGGATGGAGGTCTTTAAAGTGTCTAAAGGTCTTTAGAAGTATGTGTGTGCGTGTGCGTGCGTGCGTGTGTGTGTGTGTGCAGTGGCGGATCTAGACCCCCCCCCAACATATACCAATATGTTTTGATAAGAAAAAAAAAATAATTCATAAGTAACAGCAAGAAATTGATAAAGTAATAGTGTGTTAAACAGGCCAATTATAACTGCTTTATAAGAACTGGTCATAAAATCCCCACACATAAGTTTGTTTACAATAGTGTGCACACAGTGATCTGTAAAGAGTTTAGGCCTTAATGTTGGACTTGACATTTCTGGAAGGTGTCATGAAAACCACGTCCAGAGTGTTATGGGCTTATTGAACAGAACCTGTTCTGTGAAGTCTGCTTTGAGTTCTGCACTCATTCAAAAACACGTGGTCAATGAATCAGACGAGGGGAAATAAATAAAACATGATACATGTTTTCAGTATACTGTCTTCAGTGATACAAATATTGCCTCAATCTGTATAACAAGACTAAGTAACTCCAATGTTTATCTTAAAAGCGGAGAACTTTCTGTTGAGCGAGTTTGACGTTCGTTAACAGCGAAACATGACCAGAACCACCAGATGTTTTTTGGTTTTCAGTTTCCCCATCACACTTTTTTTCCCATCCTCTCTGCCCTCGACTCGTTCTCCTGCGATGCCAACTGCTCTGGCATCGCCAGGCAGCCTACCGGCCAGCGGGGGATAGATCACATGCGTTTCGGTGTACTGATGATC
>OLKM01002263.1:15000-17500 GCA_900291075.1 Melanogrammus aeglefinus
AACGTTTACTCTCTCCGACGGAGCTTCTCTTTATCCGTTTGTTGGGCTTCGTGGCATTTAAATCGTACCTGTCTTCTTCCTCGTGAACAGAGAGCATCTCCCGAACAGAACAGGTCACTAATTAGCGGGACAAACCGCGGGCCAAGCACCATCTGAAGATAAAAGGAACCTACAAATTAGAAGTTATATCTCCCTGCAGTGGGGCACAGCGCTGCAACAAAGCACTCTGGGTTGTGTGTGTGTGTGTGTGTGTGTGTGTGTGTGTGTGTGTGTGTGTGTGTGTGTGTGTGTGTGTGTGTGTGTGTGTGTGTGTGTGTGTGTGTGTGTGCGTGTGTGTGTGCGTGTGTGTGTGTGTGTGTGTGTGGATCACACACAGAGACAAATCATCACACTGAGCCACAGAGCGGGAAAACAACAACACAGCAACACAACAACAAAGGCGTCCCTGTCGCACCGCCTTGCCCGCGTCTGCAGTTAAGGGCGCCGTAATTACCGCACCGCTCGCCGCGCTCGCCCGGGTTTTACACGAGTGAGTTACACCTAATGCCGGGGAAAGAACTCCACGCTTTAAATAATTAATCAGCTCGCGCTACGAACAAACAAGGAGACACAAGTTGTAGTGTGTGTGTGTGTGTGTGTGTGTGTGTGTGTGTGTGTGTGTGTGTGTGTGTGTGTGTGTGTGTGTGTGTGTGTGTGTGTGTGTGTGTGTGTGTGTGTGTGTGTGTGTGTGTGCCCCTTCCAAACCAAGCCCTGCAATGCAAGACATGGGGAATAAACGCAAGGCCTGCACCCGTGCTAAACTAATAGTCTCACACCCTCATTTCTGTTGCTAATGGGACAGAATACAGCGCGGTATCCCCTGAACATGCTGCCCTCGTGGGGTCTGGACGAACCTTTAAGCCCTGGAATTAGAGAGCCCTATACTCCAGGAGAACGGCGCGGGTAGGGAGACTTCCAGGAGAAGGTCACCTGTGGGATTCCTGCAGGTCATGTGTTGTCGGACAACAGCGTGAATCAAAACGACGTATGACTCCGGCTGTGTTAAGGTGAAGTCCTCCCTCCATCTTCATATAAAAACCGCTCTTAATCAACACAGCCTTGGAAAAAACATAAAGCAGAAGTTCTCTGTCTCCTGGATACACTCATAGCTCCCATGAGACACCAGATAAAAATCCCATAATAATCCCTTTTTTTATAGGAACTGATGTTTCAGGTTCGGGGAAGACAACAGCTTTAACACACCAGCATTCACCACATTCACAACATTCACCTTCGTGTCCGAGGAACACGCGATGTGGAGGTTTTCCTCCTCTTTGTTGTTGGTTTAAATCCAGCGTGGGCATCAGGGTTGTGAACCCCACTCTATTTCCACGGCAGAAGGCCGGGTCCGCCCTCGGCCCGGCCGCTGTTATTCTGGGGAGGCTGTGCTCTGCCTCGCTGCCAGGGGTATTTAGGAGGTATTTGGCGGTGGATGCGCTGCAGTCAACGAGCCTCCTTGGCCGTTTTTCCACAGCAGGGAGCGAGTCCAGGTCTCCCGACGCTCCGGGCTGTGGTTCCCCCCCATCCTCCCCCCCCCCATCCTCCATTCCTGATCTGAAGAGGGGTGGGGGGTGGGGGGGGGGGGACCATCCCGGTCCCGCGCTGATAAGAGACCCATCTTGTCGCTCCCAACACAACCCTCGTACATTCCGTGTCGATTCTTCGCTTGCGTCCGCGGGCGGCGGCTCCAGGAACACGTTGTCTTATTGGCTCATGGTCCCGCTGGGCAGTGGACTTGATTGGAGGGTGGGGGTGTCGACGGAGCTCCGCTGACATAAACGGCCGGCCGCTGAAATATTATCCCGTCAGTGTCGGGGCGGGGAATGTTCGCAGGCTTATTGTTTTTGCGTAATTCCAAAATGTTCCAAGGACGGCTTGTTCCTTGAAGTCTGGCAGCAGAACGCACGGCGAAGGGGAAAGCAAAACATCAACCCCGATTACTGATGCATTACCTCATCATCGAAAGCCACTAATGACCGGTAATTAGCTCACTCTTTTCTTCAGAGGAAACGCACGTGCCATCAAAAGCACGAACCACACGCAAGTAGCGGTTATAGCCCCCGTCGAACTCTGTATCCAAGAGGTCAACTCTGAACCCTAGAGGTCCACTCTGAACCCTAGAGGTCAACTCTGAACCCTAGAGGTCAACTCTGTACACTAGAGGTCAGCTCTGAACACTAAAGGTAAACTCTGTATCCTAGAGGTCAACTCTGAACCCTAGAGGTAAACTCTGTACCCTAAAGATCAACTCTGAACCCTAAAGGTCAACTCTGTATCCTAGAGGTCAACTCTGAACCCTAGAGGTCAACTCTGAACCCTAGAGGTCCACTCTATGCACTAGAGGTCAGCTCTGAACACTAAAGGTAAACTCTGTATCCTAGAGGTCTACTTTGAACCCTAGAGGTCAACTCTGAACCCTAGAGGTCACCTTTGCACCCTAGAGGTCAACTCTGAACCCTAA
>OLKM01002263.1:22500-62500 GCA_900291075.1 Melanogrammus aeglefinus
ACACACACACACACACACACACACACACAGAGTCTGTGCTGACAACAGCTTCATGCATATCAGCGTATTGGAACCAGCATCCCTTGAGCGGGATGTGGGCGGGGGTGGGGGGTTGGGTTGCTCAGGCCCAGGGGTCAGGTGATGTTTGCTCGGGTTTCACCTCCTCCACGTTGTTTGCTGGAAATGCCATCTCCCAGCAGCGGTCGTGTAGACGTCTATCTGTCGCCTACACGCGTGTATCGAGTACGGTGCCGGTAACGGCAGGGTGATAGTCGCCGTGTTCCTGCGCGTGTTCTCATCCCACCGCCACGCCGTGTGTGTACCGGGGACACGGACAAATGGTGCGGCCGCGGCCATTCTAATGAAGTATGGATTTCCTCTGATCCAATTCAATCCGTGGAACTGTTTGCAACACTTTATCAAACCGCATTTTCTGCTCGTCGAATGGGGGGGGGGTAAGGCTGGGTTTGCATGTCCTGAAGAAAAAGAGGAATCAGGAAAGCACAAAGAAAGAATAATAAAGACAGACCTGGCTTCTCGTCTCTCTGATGAAGTTGGGAGCGGGGGGTGTTGGGGTGGGGGGGGATGCTTTGATCCTAATCCCTCCTGAGAGCCACACTTCCTTGCCGGTAAAGCGGGGGGGTGTGGGGTGGGGGTGACGGATGGGGTGTACATCACATCCACTCTGATTAAAGAGAAATATGCATCAGCGTATAGCGCCGCTCCGTTTTATCTGAGGCTGCGTGGAGACGGCGCGCGACGCGGCCGCGCCGGTGCGCGCGTGGAGGTGCCTGATGTCGCACCTTTATCTCGGCTCCCCCAGCACTGATCACCTGCGGTGGGGCTTTGAAATCCTCCCGTCTTTCAGGTACAGAGTGGTTTGAAGTTCAGCGCAGGCTTTGAATGGAAATCTGCCTGACACCGGCAGGGCGCGCGTCAGGGAGTTCAGTGGCGGCACGTCACTCCGAAGGCAGGGTTTGAACGGGGCGTACCTTTCCACGGGACCGGACCCCCTCTGACCTCTGACCTCTGATGCACGGTCACGTTCTACTGCAGCAGTCAGAGGAGAGCCTCGACACTCTTCACCGGAGCTCGGGGCCTGCTGCAGCAGGATTTCTGTTCGTGGAACCCTCTCGCTCGTTAGTATTGTTTTCTTAATATAAACTAACCAATCTCTCTAAACTAACTAATGTCTCTAAAATCACCTCTCTCTAAACTAACCTTTGTATATGGGTACATGTCAACGAACAGATCTCTCTAAATTAACCTATCTCTACTACATTTACTAACCGCTCTCTAAACTAACCTTTGTATATGGGTACATGTCAACGAACAGATCTCTCTAAACGATGTATGACCTTACAGAGATTATTCCCAGTCTTGTGATGGATGGAGCCTCTGCAGGCATATTCTTGGCTGCTTCGCACATCACTCCTCTGTTTTGATCAAGGTGTTTAAGTACATGAGTTGATCGGAGTGAATACATACTCGATAAACAGAAGCTATTTCGAAGTTGCCCGTTTTGCTCTCCACACATAAAATCACCAACAAGTCTTCTGAGCAAAGCATAATCTTTATTTTCATAAACAAACAGAACGCGGTACACCAGTACAGTCACAAGCACAAACACTTGTCATGTTTTACCTTATTTTGAGCCATTAAACAACATCTCTAATAACACTTTATGTAAGCTAATGTGTTACTTATCACACCCTCCCACCGCTTTGTGCCAACAGACATATTTTTAGTTTTCATTCTTTCGCTCGCTGAGAGAAAAGAGCCGGACAATTCAACTGATTCCTCCTGGGTTAAATCGGACGTAGAAACGCAGAGAGTTTCTTCAGCGTGGATAGTTGTGGTTGTGGCTTGCAGTCCAAGCTCCTGTCGGTACAGACAGATCCGCATGGCTTCGGCTCTGCATTATTGGCAATAGTTTCTATTCCTCGTTTGTGGGTTCTCTCTCCATCGGCGGACAGAAAGCAGCTGAATCACAAGTAGCTCCATGTAAATATATATATATCATGTTGTCTCAATATATCTATATATTCTTTCTATAGAAGTCTATGTATGTATAATATATATCTATCTATATATATATATCATTTGGGTAGGGTTTTGAAAACATTCAAGGTACATTCACTTGACCCTGTATTTTTTTTTTATCTTCATAGAAAAGGTTGACACATACACACAGGTGATGAGCACCTACTCATCAGGACATACCCTGTGGTGAGCACTCACCCACCACTCACGACACACTGACCACACCAAGAGGAAGGAGAACAGACTCGGCACTGGTCCTTTGACCGATCACAGACGACACACACGTGGGAACCCCTTCGGGCGAGATCAGGCTGGACGTGACGTTCCCTCCGTGGTCACAAGAGATTCCCAGGAGCTTACACGAGCTGATGACTTTATGCAGAGGTTTTTGTTTTTGGTGGACTTTGTACTTGAATGAAGGACGTTCCATCAGTGGTGACGCGTATTAGAATCACTTGTGACGACAAGACCCTTGGCATTATCGCGGAAAACGCAAAAGAGATTTCCTATAATAGTTAGCGATTTAAACGAGACGATTCAGACCCGACGAGACGATGACCTTGGTTTGTTAAAAGGCGACAAGGTCATCACATGGCTGCTGGTAGAGGAGGTCCCCTTCCTGGGTCAAAGGTCAGAGGGGACCCCAATGCTTCCTGAAAGAAATCGTGAAATGTTCAACCCCAGTATTTCATTCTTCAGTGATTGTTAGTGACAAAAGTACATTTCTAAATCCATTGATGCCTGCCATGATCGGAATTTAATGTCTATGTTTAACAACTTAATTGCGTGGGTTAATTCATAAATTATCCTTTTAAGAGGCATACTTAAATAAGCCGTGAAAAAATATCTGCAACAAGAATTTAAATAAAGCATTCCAAATTAAATGATGAGTAAAAACCAAACCAGTGCATTTAAATGAAGGACACGGAAAAAAATAACGCTTTACAAAACGGAAAAAAGGTTTTCCCTGCGGGGACGATCCCTAATGAACGGCAACACTGAGACCCGTCTCACCCCCCAGGACCCGGGGCTAGAGGTCCTCGAGTACCGGGTCCTGGAAGGAGTCCCCCAGGGCACGATTCCTAGGGGGGGATCCCCAGGACCTGGTCCTAGAGAGAGACCCCTCAGAGACACCCCTAGAGGGAGACCCCTCAGAGACCCCCCTAGAGAGAGACCCCCCAGGACCTGGTCCTAGAGGAAGACCCCTCGGAGAGCCCCCCGAGAGAGAGAACCCCTAGAGAGAGACCCCCCAGGCCCTGGTCCTAGAGGAAGACCCCTCAGAGACTCCCCCTAGAGAGAGACCCCTCAGAGACCCCCCTAGAGAGAGACCCCCCAGGACCTGGTCCTAGAGAGAGACCCCATCAGAGACCCCCCTAGAGAGACCCCCCAGGACCTGGTCCTAGAGGAAGACCCCTCAGAGACCCCCCCTAGAGAGAGACCCCCCAGAGAGAGACCCCCCAGGACCTGGTCCTAGAGGAAGACCCCTCAGAGACCCCCCTAGAGAGAGACCCCTCAGAGACCCCCCTAGAGAGACCCCCAGGCCCTGGTCCTAGAGGAAGACCCCTCAGAGACTCCCCTAGAGAGGACCCCCCAGAGAGAGACCCCCCAGGCCCTGGTCCTAGAGGAAGACCCCTCAGAGACCCCCCTAGAGAGAGACCCCAGGCCCTGGTCCTAGAGGAAGACCCCTCAGAGACCCCCCCCTAGAGGGAGACCCCTCAGGAGCTGGCCCTCGTCGAGACCCCCCCCCCCCCCCCCCCCTCAGTGCATCACTCAGAAGCGACCCCCTTTTCCCTGTACTGCTGTCCTCACACCTGGACTGAGAGTACCACATCCCCGGGCCCCCCAGCCCTGGTCCCCCAGGGTCCTGGATCAGTGCGGGCTGGGGGCGGGAGTGTCCATGTCCTCCAGCTCCTCCCCATCGGCGGCAGGGGCGGGGTGGGGGGCCCCCTGGTAGCAGCGCAGGGCGTTCCAGAGCAGGCCGGGCTGCTCGCAGTGGTGGCGACTCCGCCAGTGCTCCAGCACCCCCTCCCGGCTCTCCAGCACCTCGCTGCACAGCACGCAGTTGAACGCCGACCCGGGCCCCGCCAGCACGCCCGGCCCGGCGGCAGCGCGCGGCGGCGGCACATCCTGACCCACCGGCGGGCCGGTGGGTCAGGATGTGCCGCCGGAGCTTGGAGAAGGAGAAGAACTCCTGGTCACAGCGGCCGCACTTGACCAGGTCCCGCTTCTTGTTGAACTGCCGCCAGTAGTGGGCGGCGTGCTTGACCAGCTCGTTCTCCGCCTCGCGCCCGCCGCGGCTGTCGCGGGCCCGCGGGGGCGTCTCCTCGCGGTGCACCTGCAGCAGGTGCAGCTTCATGGCCGCGAAGGTGGGCGTGGTGGCCTGGCAGCGGCCGCACTTGATCTGCAGCTCCACGGGGTCCACGGGGTCCTCCGATTGGTCCAGGGAGGCGGCCCTGGGACCAGAGGGACAAGGGGAGTAAAAACTAGACGCTGTTCCGACACAATCTTTTCCTTCCCCAGAACTAGATAGTTTAATACATTTGATTTCTTGTAGTTAATCGTGAGGTGAGCGTCTATGTGTACACATAAGTCTTCTGAACTTCAGCAAAGCATATCTTTATTGTCATAAACAAACCGAAAGCACAAACGTGTCATATTCTACCTTATTTTGAGCCATTCAACCTCTCTAATAACACGTTATGTAAGCCGTGTTAATGTGTAAGGTGTTACTTTTCACAGCCTCCCATCGCTTTGCGCCAACAGACGTATTGAGCGCCTATGTGTTTCCGACTACACGTTGCTCATTCCGACGTCCCACATCTGACGGTAAACGACCGCAGTATAAGGCCGTGATGTTAGTGTTTTTTTGTTCCCTGCCTGTGTAGTATACGAGGGATTGTGTAGTGGACTCGCCGATACCTGATACTGCATTTCAGTTTCGGGGCGGTTATTTTTGAAAACCGGTATCAGTATCGGAACAACGCTGATCTATACCCACGAGCTCACGGGCAGAGAGCCCACACATGTATTCCTACGGGGATCCCCCTCTTCTACGGCATTGCTTGGGCTCACCCCGCCACGGCCACGTCGTCCTCGTGGTGGCTGATGGAGGGCTCTACCGTCAGCACCACCTTGTGCACCTCCCGCAGGTGGCTGAAGTACACGCCCACGTAGCCGAAGGCCTTGTCGCAGAACTCGCAGCGCAGCGTCTTGAGCGGCCAGCAGTCCGAGTGGTGCAGCTTGGTGTGCGTGCTCAGGCTGCCCGAGTGGGCGTAGGCCTTGCGGCAGAAGGGGCAGACGTGGGGCCGGCTGTTGGTGTGGCTGTTCAGGTGGCTCTGCAGGTGGTGCTTGAACTGGAAGCAGCGGCTGCAGGTCGGGCAGCGGTGCAGCGGTCGCCCGCCCATGAACATCCTCTGGTGGGGGGCTCCGCCCTTCAGCTGGAGGGCCAGGGGGGCCCCCGGCGGCGGCGGTGGGGGGCCGCGGCCGCCGGGGGTGTGGGGCGTGTGGCCGGGGAGGGGGTTGCCTCGTCGGAGACCCTGCTCCTGGCAATCTGAGGTAACGGCCGGCGGCGGCGGCGGCGGCAGGCGGAGCAGCTGGGGCGCCGTCTCCATGACGAGCATGGGCTTGGGCCGGATGCTGCGGTACTTCTTGGTGATGTCCACCTCGCTCGGCGGCGAGGCCGAGCCCGAGCCCGAGGCGCCGGCCGGGGGCTTCTCCGGGACCCTCCGGCGGAAGAACGACAGGGACCTCTTCCTCCGCGCCTCGAAGGTCAGCACGTCCTCCGTGGTCTTCCTCTTGCGACCCCTCTTCTTGCCGGGGGCTTTGTGCAGGGCGCCCAGGACGGGCAGGAAGGGGGTCCGGGGCTGGGCGCCGATCAGGGGGACGGGCAGCGAGCCGACAACCAGGGGTTCGCTCTTGAAGGGGGTCGGGGCTGCGGTCTCAGAGGTGCCGGAGAGACCCAGCTGGCCGCAGAGACCCTTGGTCTCCAGGGGCACGGCGCTCTTCATCTTGGGGTACGGCGCGATGGGCAGCTTGCCTTTGGGCGGCGAGGGGATGATCTGGACCGCCTTGCTGAAGATGGCTGGGGAGAGGACCGTGATGCTGGCGGCGGCCGGGGGCCGGGGCTGGCAGGGTCTGGGCTCCTTTTTAACCTCCTCTGAGACGTTGGCGGGGGGAGCAGGGGGGTAGAGGAGGCCGTGAACAACGTCTGCGACTGCGACTGCGGCGGCGGCGGGAGGAGGACGTTGAGGCGGGACGTCCGCCGCGTGCTCCAGCGGCGGTCCGGCGAACAGGACGGCGTTCTCCGGGAGGAGGGGGCTGACGGAGATCTCGGAGGCGGTGGGGTCGATCAGGATGACCTGCTCCGAGAGCTCCTTGTGTGGCGGCGGCGGCGGCGGCGGCGGCGGCGGGCGGCGGCGGCGGCTCTCTGAAGTCCTTGGCCTCCAGGAGCTTCCCCTTGACGACGGGAGGCGGGGCGTCCATCCACCGCGCCCGCGTTGCCATGACGGCCTTGAGCGGGGTCTTCGCCGCGGGGGAGGACGGCGGCGGCAGCGGCGGCGGCAGCGGCGGCGGCGGCGGCGGTGGCTTGGTCTTCTCCGAGGCGCCCTTGCTCCTCATGGGAGGGTACCGAGGGATGGGTAACTTGGGGTTGTGCTGGACGGGCGGGGTCTGCTGCTGCTGGGGATGGGGGTTCTGGGGGGAGACGGAGGAGGGCAGAGCCACCAGGGAGAAGGTCCCGTCCTGACCGGCGATCTGCATGAGGGCGTAGTTCTGGCCGGGCACCATGATGGACTTGGGGCAGGGGTTGCCGGCCGCGTCGGGGACGGCCGAGGGAGGGGGGCAGGACAGCAGCGCCTGGGGGGGGCAGGAGACCACCGCCGCCGGGGCCTTGGGGGCGATGTTGCGGAACTGGAGGCTCTTCATCGGGCATGAAGCTCTGGTCTCAACCGCTGCCTGCAGGGACACAGAAAACACATCTGGGATCAGCTATCATCAGCGCCAAACACATCTGGGATCAGCCATCATCACCGCCAAACACATCTGGGATCAGCCATCATCACCGCCAAACACATCTGGGATCAGTCGTCATGACCATCAATCACATCCACCAATCAGAGGTATTGCAGACTGACTATTCTCCGGTTTATCTCATCTATATCTGTACGGTGGCGGCATAGGCTGGTAAGCAAAAGGTTGCTAGTTCGATACTATAAAGCGCTTTGAGTGGCCACTGGTCAGAAAAGTGCTGTATAAATGCAGTCCGTTGAGAGATTTCCCCCCGTGCAGTACTGCTGTCTGCCACCACAGGAAGCCCTGTCCCACAGCACACAGAGAGGCCGGGGAGGCAGAGAGGAGAGGAAGAACTGTCACGTAGACAAGTCCGCCTAGAGGGCGACAAGCAGTCCTGTTACAATGTGTGTGTCTCTCTCTCTCCCCCTCTCTCCCCCCCCTCCCCCAGGGCGCCAGGCTGACAGAGTGCCCCCTTTGATTTGGACTCGTGTGCAGCCAGGACTCACGCTGCTGGCTCCGCGGGGGGCCGCCTTGTAACCCCCCCCCCTTTACACACCAGGACTTCCTGCGTGGATCAGCCGGGGAAGCGTGAACGCTGCCCGGGGCAGGAGTTCCCCAGGATGAGGAAACACCAGCCCCCTCTCCGCGATCTGGCCGGAGGGGGGGGGGGGTCCTGAACCCCCTGCAAAGCCAGGATTCATCGGATCACAGATGCTGTACTCTGATGTACAGGGAGGGGCTGCACAACACTGTACGGCTCACCGCTCTGAGCCGGCCTGCGAGGCCCGGGCTACGCCAGCACCCCGACTCTCAGGCACGTCCTGTTTAGGGCTGGGGTAAACGATTATTTTAGAAACGATTAATCTAGCGATTATTTTTTCAGTCCAATTCCATTTTGATTCGATTATCTCCCCATTAATTGACTAATAGCAATTTATACATGTTGATTTACATATCTGAATGAAAAAAACATGAATTCCTTAACATTACAATACTGTTTATTAACTTAAAATTCCAAAATAAAAGTGCAAAGTAATGCATTCTTAGAAGTCAGAGGTAGCATTCAATAAAACCTTGAGGCCTTGAAAACACAAAGGCCTTCCATCCTTCCTGAAACAACAGAATTGAACATATCAACATATCACGGAATCGTTTCCTTTTACATAAAATAATTCCCATACTTTAGGGGAAAAGTCGGAGGAGCCCCTCGGCACTGCCATCTTTGTTGTGGGGTTTTTTTCGAATCGACGCGCATTTTTCGCGTCAACGTAATTTAACGCGTCGACGTCATCGATGACGTCGACGCGTCGTCCGTCCTGTTAATCGGCCGTTTCAGGGCGCGGTCATACATCACGATGTGGGCGAGTGACGGATGTTTGGCGTCATATCCATTATATAAATTATAGATCATATATCACGATGGGCCACGCCGACGGAAAGCTCCGAATGGGCTTAATGGTGACCAGACTCCGGGGTTGAAAGTCTGTTGGTTGATCTGATATTTCTCCTGCAGCAGGCCTTTTGTCTCAGCCTCGCGCCGTGATATCAATCTCACAAAAATGCTAATCTAGAAATCCAAACGCAAAATGGAAAAACGCTCGAAAAATAAATATTATTCTCCGAGAAGGAGGAAAGAGAAAACCAGAATGCTGATTGTGTGTCGGTGTGCTGGGGGGGAAGAGAGAGAGAGAGAGAGAGAGAGAGAGAGAGAGAGAGAGAGAGAGAGAGAGAGAGAGAGAGAGAGGAGAGAGAGAGAGAGAGAGAGAGAGAGAGAGAGAGAGAGGAGAGAGAGAGAGAGAGAGAGAGAGAGAGAGAGAGAGAGAGAGAGAGAGAGAGACCAACGTGAGGAACGTTATGGAGCAGCTGGAAGTGTTTCTGCGCTCCGAGGAGGATTATTTACACAGCACCACCGCCGCGGTACGGCTCCATGAGCGCCGGGCCGCTACTCGCTCTGGGCGGTTGACTCCAGCCCGACTGTGAAGGCCTGCCCAGCGGCACTGGAAGGGAACCGTGGCAACGGAAACCTCTAGAGGGGGAGAGCCGGGGGCTGATGTGTGGGGGGGGGGGGGGGCTATAGGTGGAGGTCGATGTGGGGGATGTGCCTATAGGTGGAAGAGGGTGTGGTGGGCAATAGGTGGAGGGGGGATTTGGCTATAGATGGGGGGGGGGGGGCATGGGGGCTGGCTATAGATGGAGGTAGAGGGGGAGGGCATGGCTTAGGTGGAGGTCTAGAGGGGGAGGGCATGGCTTTAGGTGGAGGTTAGAGGGGAGGGCATGGCTTTTAGGGTGGAGGTAGAGGGGAGGGCACGGCTTCAGGTGGAGGTTAGAGGGGGAGGGCATGGCTTTAGGTGGAGGTAGAGGGGGAGGGCATGCTTTAAGGGTGGAGGTTGAGGGGAGGGCATGGCTTTAGGTGGAGGTTAGAGGGGGAGGGCATGGCTTTAGGTGGAGGTAGAGGGGGAGGGCACGGCTTTAGGTGGAGGTTAGAGGGGGAGGGCATGGCTTTAGGGTGGAGGTAGAGGGGGAGGGCATGGCTTTAGGTGGAGGTAGAGGGGGAGGGCATGGCTTTAGGTGGAGGTAGAGGGGGAGGGCATGGCTTTAGGTGGAGGTAGAGGGGGAGGGCATGGCTTTAGGTGGAGGTAGAGGGGGAGGGCATGGCTTTAGGTGGAGGTAGAGGGGGAGGGCATGGCTTTAGGTGGAGGTTAGAGGGGGAGGGCATGGCTTTAGGGTGGAGGTAGAGGGGGAGGGCATGGCTTTAGGTGGAGGTTAGAGGGGGAGGGCATGGCTTTAGGTGGAGGTAGAGGGGGAGGGCATGGCTTTAGGTGGAGGTTAGAGGGGGAGGGCATGGCTTTAGGTGGAGGTTAGAGGGGGAGGGCATGGCTTTAGGTGGAGGTTAGAGGGGGAGGGCACGGCTTTAGGTGGAGGTAGAGGATTGATCATTCCCAGGCTTGCCGTCGTTTATAGTCGGGCACGCTAGAGTAAAGGGTGTAGCTCCAACGCCGTCAAGCATTTATTGTCTCTTCAGTTTAGATGAGTTGGGTGTGGGTCCACCTACTGCGGCCCCTCTGCACCGGAAGGAACAACCAGCGGGGCCCAGCGGCGGTCATGACGGGCGCGGCGGCCCTGCCTGTGGACTGCTCTGCAAACCTCCACCGATGGAAACGATGCGGCGACACTATTTCCACGCAGCAGGCTGAAGACATGCTGAGCGCAGACACACCCAGAGCACAAAGCCGGCCCCCCGGGTAGAGCTTTTCCAGCACCGTGACACCGTGCCCCTTCAAAAACAGGCCCAGGAAGAGGTGTCTGGTTCAGAGCGCGTCAGGCCTTTGGGTGGAGGAACCACCGTCAAACCCCACCCCCCGCTGGGCTCCGGCAGAGCTTCACACCGGCTCCATGTGAGGCCACAGCTACAACCAGGAGGTCCGCAGCTCAGAGGTCCGGAGATCGAACCGTCATGGATTCAGTTCAAACTGGGGAAACGGTGATATTCTTGAATTTCTAGAACCACACCGTTTACCTCATGGAAAGACTGCTGTTCTCTGATCAAAGAAACAAGTGCTAGCATCACACACACACACACACACACACACACACACACACACACACACACACACACACACACACACACACACACACACACACACACACACACACACACACACACACACACACACACACACACACACACACACACACACACACACGGCCAGGCTTGTTGATCGTGGTTGAGGCAGTTTGTCATTCTGTTGTGGTGTGAACTAAGGTGTGTAAGAGGAGGCGAAACTTTAATACCGCAACGGTGAAAGCTGTTTTAAGAAGGAGAGTTAGGAGCCACCTATGCTTTGGGTTTGGCCAAAAAAAGGGAAAATCTAAAACTGTAAACGGTGACAAAAAGAATAACCGAAATCTTTTGCCAAGATCTAAACACTTTGGAGGGGGCCGTAGAAGAGGGGTGCCTTCATCAGCCTATCAGAGAGAGGCCCTACATGGACTCTCTGTTTATCCTCGGGAAACACAGCAAGATCCTGGCAAGCACTTTATGGACGTTAGCTTGGATAGCATTTAGCCTAGCCGCCTGGCTGTTTCCATGGCGCCCCCCCCACAAAGAAAGCATGTGCTAGCCCCTCACAGCTCGCCGCTCGTGCCTATGGCGAATGAGTTAGCGGGCCGCGGAGGGAAGCTACACAGAGGTCAGAGATGCTACTCAATCTGCCGCCGGCTTTGAAACGCCAGCCGCTCTAATCTGACTGGGGTCAAAGGTCAGGGATGGGGCACGAAACACGGGGGGGGTGGTCAGAGAGAGAGAGAGAGAGCCTGGGGAGAGCAAGAGCGAGCAAAAGGGAAAGAAAGAGAGAGAGCGAGTGAGCGAGCTCCACACAGCCAGATAATCAGGTGAGGCGGTGGGGTGAGGCAGTGGGGTGAAAGGTGAGGTTCTGTTGACGTTGGAGCGGGTCAGGGTTGAGCAGGAGGGCAGAGGGCTGGAACGCTGCGCCCACCTGGGAGAGAGCGGGCTGGAATGCACCCCAGACCAGGATGTGAGTGGTTCTTTTTGAGCGTGTGTGTGTGGTTCTGTTTGAGTGTGTGTGTGTGTGTGTGTGTGTGTGTGTGTGTGTGTGTGTGTGTGTGTGTGTGTGTGTGTGTGTGTGTGTTGTGTGTGAGTGTGTGGTGTGTGTGTGTGTGTGTGTGTGTTGTGTGTGTGTGTGTGTGTGTGTGTGGTTCTGTTTGAGTGTGAGGTTCTGTTTTGTGTGAGTGTGAGGTTGTTTTGTGTGTGTGTGAGGTTCCGTTTTGTGTGAGTGTGAGATTCCGTTTTGTATGTGTCTGTCTGTCTGTCTGTCTGTCTGTCTGTCTGTCTGTCTGTCTGTCTGTCTGTCTGTCTGTGACACCAGAAGCATCTATCGGTTGGTGCTGGGAACCAGGAAGTGGATAAGTGTGGGAAGGTTGGGAACACTTCACGAAGTTGAGTCAGTCCTACACTCAACCATCATCCTCTCCCTTTCATTTCCAGCCTAGCCCTGACAACAGGCCATCTCACCGGTGAAACCGTTTACACAGGTGGGGCTCAGGCCTACAATCATCTCACCGGAGGCCCGCCACATCACTTGGGTCCCGCTCCAATCACGCTCCGCCACGGGTTTGGGTATTGAAACCTGAGAGATGCATCGAGGGTAGGGTTTCGTAAACACCGAGGCCTCCTCTCCTAGAGCTCAGCGGGGGGGCAGAGAGAGGCTGTCTTTGTGCTGCTCTCTGGGGAGCATCAGCACTTGTGCCTCGTGCCCAACACTCGGCAGGCAGTATGCGGCTTACGCTCCATCCCTTTATTTATCAGTGCGTGGGTCAGAACCCAGACGGCGTTTGTTAGCCTGACCAACCACAGACCTGCCTCGAGTCTGGCAGGATGGAGTGCGTCCAGCCCGCCGTACATCACTTCCTGGGGTTAAACACTGCGAGCGAAACACCGCGATACCCCAGGATTGATGATGTTAAGGCCCTGAACGCTGGGGAGATGATAGCCCAGTTCCTAACCTGTCAGAGCCAGTGATGAGGACTTTGGTACCGTCAAACAGCAGCGGACAGGCCTGATTTGTTAGTGTGCGCTAGGGTTTGCCGCGGTATACAGTATTACCAGTTATTTTTTAATTTATCTTTCCAGTAATAAAAAAAAAATTCAGTAAAAAAATAATATAGTTATAATCAAGAAAATAAAAATGTAATAACAATAATAGATAGGCTACCTGATAAACCGTTGGAACACGCAAGACCGGTAACCATAGCAACGCCGGTAAACAAAACCCGCGAAGCCCAACCCCCACAAGAGCTCCCCGCGCTACGGCGGCCATCCGGAGGCGCACAGAGCTTTCGGCCGTGATATTATACTATTATATATAGAACGTTATAAGAAAGACACTGTCACCGAGAATTGGCCGCTGCCAGACGCTGTCACCGAGAATTGGCCGCTGCCAGACGCTGTCACCGAGAATTGGCCGATGCCAGACGCTATCACCGAGTGTGAGAGGAGAGTTGACGGAGAAGATGGCGGTTGACCGAGTTTCAAAGTTTATACCGTTTATACCGGTGTTGACACAAGTGTATTACTCGGTGTGAAAATGTCCACACCGCGGCGACCTTAGTGTGCGCTTGTTAGTGTGCGGTGGTCAAATGCCACGTGGTTGCGTTGCGGCCACACAACGGGGCGGCGTGAGCAGGGGCAACAAGGTGTGTGTCACAACCACACAAACATGATAAAGGGACGATTATGGTCCCACCACGCAGACGCTTCAACGCTTTAGTGAGCGTACCCATCACAGCCCTTGCTACTGCGTTGCCTGAATGGAAGGTCAGAATCTTTGGGAGGCGCACGTCAGGCCCTGGCGGTGGAGGCAGGGGGGGTCCACAAGCACGTAACGGGTCTGTCACCCCCTTGCGTCGCGTGAACGTGGGACCATAATGCGCCCTTAAGAACTGGGTCTCGTGTTAGTTCATATTATTAAAGAGAAACGGGAACTCCGGGACAGAACCAAGAGGAT
This sequence comes from Melanogrammus aeglefinus, assembly GCA_900291075.1. NCBI lineage: Eukaryota > Metazoa > Chordata > Actinopteri > Gadiformes > Gadidae > Melanogrammus > Melanogrammus aeglefinus. The sequence goes on from OLKM01002263.1 coordinate 36,078, forward strand.
GAGCGTTAGGCTGTGGGGGGGAGGGATGGGGTGTCTTATCACTCGGGGGGTGAGAGACCCAGTCATCTGGGACTTACAGATAGGGCTAGGTGGAGGGGGGTCTGGAATGGTGTGTGTGTGTGTGTGTGTGTGTGTGTGTGTGTGTGTGTGTGTGTGTGTGTGTGTGTGTGTGTGTGTGTGTGTGTGTGTGTGTGTGTGTGTGTGTGTGTGTGTCTCCCCTCGGGTCCTTAGCCCAGATGAAAGCAGATCCCGACCAGATAAGGGGTACACCACGGGGGGCCTAGGCCAGCTGGCCGGGAGAAGTCATGTCCAGCGGTCATAAGCCCCTCCCCAGCCAACACACACACACACACACACACACACACAAAGACAGCCAATGGCGTGCTGGGTGCGTGTGGGAGGAGGCAGAGCGGGGTGGAGGGAGGAGGTAGGGGGAGAAGGTGGAGGGTGGAGGGAGGGGGAGACAGTGAGAGGAGGCAGAGGGGAGAAGGTGGAGGGTGGAGGGAGGGGAGACAGAGAGGAGGAGGCAGGGGAGGAGAACAGGGAGGAGGCGTGCGGGAGCACCTTGGGTTCACCTCCCTGCTCTCCTCAAGCGTCCCGGAGCTGGGGCGGAGGCGGGAGGACCTCGTCGCCCGTCAGCCCCCCCAAAAAACAAATCCCTCCCGAGTGTTCTGGCGTGAACCCGGGGATGATCTGAGCTAGACGCCGGCTTCCTGGAAGCGTTGAAAGCTGCTCATCTTTCCCCTGTTGGGACGGGAGATTCTCACCCCCAGGTGTGTGTGTGTGTGTGTGTGTGTGTGTGTGTGTCACCGGACGCGTTGTTTTAATCCTGCCTCCAAGGAGCGAGGGCAGTCAGGGAGAAAATGAAATCAGTGTTTGTAGAAGTCCTTGTTTCAGAGAAAGACAGAGACAGAGACAGAGAGAGAGACAGAGAGACAGTGAGACACACAGACAGAGAGACACACAGACACACAGACAGTGAGACACACAGACAGAGAGACACACAGACAGAGAGAGACCAAATCCTAAACACACAGTGGGATAGACAGTATATTTCACCCTTTAAGCCGACAACCAGAGAAAGGGGGGGTTGCGAGAGAAAGGGCTCAACAAAACAAAATGGCTATCATATCACACACACGTCTGTCATCCTCCGTCACCTGAGCAGATCGATGCCCAGGAGAAATCCATTCTAATTAGGAGCCCGCTGCTCCGGCCTGTACGGGCATGCAGATGAATCAATGGAGAAATGCTGCAACTGATCAGAACCCCCCCCCGCTGTCGGACACGAGGAGACTCAGTCCCACACATCTAGGGTAAGACCCCCCTACATCTGGGGCACAGTGTTTTCATCAAACCTTTTTTTCTATTTCTGTTTGGTGCACATGTGACTAAGACCCCTGTAATGAACTGCTTTGGGGGCGTCTCATTTGATATTCAGCACCCAGTGGGAGACAGAGACGCCCGCAGGACGCCCTAAACCTCAGACAATCAACGACCTTTGACCCGATGTCCAACAGGGTCATGAGTCATTCCTGGTGAGCTGGCACGTCCTCAATCATTACGCCACACTCCAAGGCAAACCAGATGACACACACACACACACACACACACACACACACACACACACACACACACACACACACACACACACTTTTATCCTAAGCACACACAACAAGCGACAGACACAACACACACACACACACACACACACACACACACACACTTTTATCCTAAGCGACTTACAATAAGCGTCAGAAAGAAAGAGAAACCACAATATATTCCAGTCGTTTACAGTAAGGATGTTCATAGAACCAAGTGCCAAGCACTCACGATTGTTAGGTTAACCTATTCCCCTTGTACAACAAAGACAGCTAGGATAAGACGCTACACCATGCTAATTACTATTTATAAGTGCAAGGACGCACAACACACAATAAGCGCGTAGATTAAGTGCCAGGGTTTATATCATACAATAAGTGTGTAAGAGGGGTGAGGGGAGATGGGGGGGGCACACACACACACACACACACACACACACACACACACACACACACACACACAATGTAGTAACGTTAAGACTCTTAGCACCGTGTTCTCCACATGCCCCCGCCCTCCACAGGGGGCTACCTCCACCTTTACCGGTGGGGTCCGTGTGTACAGTACGTACATGCCCGCCTGTTCTATTAGCACCTTGGGCCTGTCGGCCTCCAGCGCTGTGTGCCAGCCACGCTAAACCTTTACCTCCGCGGTGACATTTAGCGCTCGCAATAGGTCAAACGGCTCCAAAGAGTAGTAGTCAAGAAGTGTGTGTGTTTTTGTTTGTTTGTTTGTTTGTTTGTTTGTTTGTTTGTTTGTTTGTTTGTTTGTTTGTTTGTTTGTTGTGTGTTGGTTTGTGTGTTTGTGTTGTGTGTGTGTGTGTTGTGTGTGTGTGTGTGTGTGTGTGTGTGTGTGTGTGTGTGTGTGTGTGTGTGTGTGTGTGTGTGTGTGTGTGTGTGTGTGTGTGTGTGTGTGTGTGTGTGTGTGTGTGTGTGTGTTGTGTGTGTGTGTGTGTGTGTGTGTGTGTGTGTGTGTGTGGTGTGTGTGTGTGTGTGTGTGTGTGTGTGTGTGTGTGTGTGTGTGTGTGTGTGTGTGTGTGTGTGTGTGTGTGTGTTGATGAGGGCCGGGTTGGGGGGGGGGGGGAGATCAACAAACACAGATCACTCCATGTCAACATCTAACCCCTTCCACGTGCATTCGATGACACCAGCCCTGAATGTTGTACCTCTTAAACCACCAGCAGCAGCCACCTCTCCAACATCAAGCCCGAGTAAACACTCCGATCCTGACTGCTCCGCTCCGGGTCCTGGGAGGAGCCAAAACATGGAGCGGCTGTGGCGAGTCCAGTCCAAAGCAGAGCTGCAGGCCCATGCAGGACCACAAGAACACCACACCACAGTGACAGCACACGGTACGTTTTCACACCGTCTCCATCAAGAAAGTCACACCTTCGTCTGGAGCAGTTCCTCCAGTTGCTAACCAGGCCAGCGGGCAACATTTGAATCCCAGTATATTTCATAACCTACCTTCTCTACAGGCAGTGCTGATGAGTTGTGTGGCGATGATAAGTAGCCCCCCCTTTCCAAAAACAGATTTGATCTAAAGCAGTAGGTATTAGTACGACATTCTCAGGCCTCACAGCGGCCCCTCTACCAAGGACCTGTTGGAGTCCCACTGCCCCCCCACCCTGTGGAGCTCAACTCCGCCTGACTACCTCCTAGCCCTGATGATCATTAACCACACAACGTGCAGATCCCCAGCGCGAGCGGGCCGAGAGCCAGTGGGGAGGAAGACAACATCTTATTAAGACTCTGCAGCTCTGATCAGGCGTTTGTGAACGAGATTCACACCCCATTTTTTTAACCCGTGCTTACCTAACTCTTTTGGGGATGCGTTTTCTGTGTCATGTTTCAAGCCTCCGGCATGTCTCCCAAATGTATAACTAATGTTCCACCTCTGCCATGTTCTGTCCGTCCGTCCGTCTCCCTCCCTCCCTCCCTCCCTCTCTCCCTACCAGGCCTTTGATTGTGGCCGCGTGGCTCCTCCTCCTCGCTCTAGATTTAAGCCTGCATGCGGAGCGCTCTCTCCCGACAGAGAGTAAATAAACAGCGTGATGCTAATTAGCGCAGGTTCACGGACACGGCCAGCCCAGAGACACCGAGGTGGCGGAGGAGAGGAGAGATAAGTGCAGGCTTGTTTGTGAGAGAGAGAGAGAGAGGGAGAGAGAGAGAGAGAGAGGGGGATGGGGCTGTGTATACCCCGCACAAGGACGACTCACACCGTGGCGCCGACGCACACACACGAGTACGGTCGCTGGGCGGTGAAGGACAGACGCACGGCCGCGCGTTCTGGCATTCAACCCAGGGGGGGGGGGGGGGGGGCAGGCAGGGGCAAGGTAAGAAGCGCACAGGCAGGCTCCTCCTCCCCGTGCGCCTAAAGACGGGAGGGAAGGCAGAGTCTGGGTGAGAGGGGGGGAGAGAGAGAGAGGGAGGGAGAGGGAGAGGCGCTACCTTCCTTAATGACTGCCTGATCCCAGGGCCCCCGGAGAAGATCAAACAGGATGCAGATGACGGCGGCGTTCCTCTCCTCGCGGGGTGGAGGAACACTGGCGTCTCAACAATAAACACAAGCTGAAGAAACACTGGAGGAGGATACAAGACGAGGTGGAGGGAGATGCAGCTAGATGAAGACGCACAGGCAGGTGGACGGACGTACAACCAGCTGAAGAAACACAAGTGGAGGAAGATACAACAAGCTGGTGACATACAAAAGGAGGTGGAGGTGGAGGCGGAGCAGATGATTTGGTGGAGCCTCGATGGGGCCTTCTGAGGAACCGAGAAGCAGGTGGGAAAAATGATAGCAAAAGTCTAAAACATCCCGTTCGTCTCTACGGCGTCAGACGGGATCCGGTAACTTCCAACTATGAAGCCTCAGCTAACCCCCCTCCTCATTAAGGAAGATAAAAGAGACGGGGTGGGTAGCGGAACGTAATCACCTGCGCTTAATGGCTGATACAAACACGCCGGACACCTAAACAGAGAGGAGGCTGGACGCCTCGTCAGACGGCTCACTAATTGGGCCGGGCCTGAGAGGGAGCCAGGGGTGTGTTTGATGGCTCGGCGCCGGGGTGAGGCACGCACCATCAAAGACCATCCCCGGCCCCGTAGCGACCACCGTTACCTCCGCCCAGCGCTGCTTCCACCGCTAACGAGACCCGTCTCCGCTCACAGACCGATGGGAGGAAGATGGAGGAAGATGGAGGAAGACGGAGGATGACGGAGGACGGAGCGTGGGCGGTACGGCTGGCGAGAGGGCCAGGAAAGAGCGTGCTAGCTCAAGAGTGCTAGCCCAGTGTGCTAGCCTAGAGTGCTAGCCCATCGTGCTAGCCCAGCTCTGAGCTAGCACGCCAGGCTAGCACAGAGTGCTAGCCCAGTGTGCTCGCCTAGAGTGCTAGCCCGTCGTGCTAGCCCGTCGTGCTAGCCCAGCGTGCTACCCCATCGTGCTAGCCCTGCGTGCTAGCCCTGCGTGCTACCCCGTTGTGCTAGCTCACAGTGCTATCCCAGCTTGCTAGTCTGGAACGGCCCTCGACCCTGCTGCCCTGTGTTAAGGTGGACTGGCCCCCGTGTTAAGGTGCACCAATGGCATGGTATTGTTTCTGAGATTTGGAGACATCTTCAGATGGAAGATTAGGGGCGGTGGGGGGGGCTGGGGGTAGATTAGACACACTGGCAGGTGGGCTCCGTGGCCGGGATTTATACAAAGCTCTTAATCTCACATTAAACCCAGTGCAAACACTGGATACGGAGAAGATGAGGCAGATGAGCAGAGTGCAGGGGATGGGGGAGACAGAGGGAGACGGGAGGGAGAGAGTGAGAAGGAAGGGGAGAGAGATGGAGGGAGACAGATAGAGACGGAGAGAGATTTGGGGAGAGCGTGAGGAGGAAGGGGAGAGAGAGAGGGAGACGGACAGAGAGAGCCAGAGAGACGTGGGGGAGAGAGTGAGGAGGAAGGGGAGAGAGAGAGGGAGACGAACAGAGAGACAGATAGAGACGTGGGGGAGAGAGTGAGGAGGAAGGGGAGAGAGAGAGGGAGACGGACAGAGAGACAGATAGAGACGTGGGGGAGAGAGTGAGGAGGAAGGGGAGAGAGAGGGGGAGACAGAGACGGTAGACGCGCTATTTTCATAATGAGGTCAAAGCAAGTCGTGGGACTTCACTCTCGGGGGAGACTGCGATCACATCACACACTTGGCACGCCGGGACGAACACACGCATACACCCCCCCCCCCCACAACCCCATCCCCCCGATAACCTCCCCCCCACACACACACACCCCACCCCCCCCCCCTCAACGAGGAGAGTCCTCCCCTCAACGAAACAAATAAGGAGAAAGAGAGAGAGAGGAGAGAGATAATACTAATCAGAAGGTCTTCTGAGGAGATGTTTTCCGATGCTAATGTCCTCCTCTCCTCTGGTCTTGAACCCCTCTCTCTGCAGCGTTAGCATTGACCCTCTCCACACAACACCACCGAGCCCCACTCAACCCCAGAACACAGGAGAAACTTTTTACCTAATGGGTGTTTCAGCCTCCTCCTTCACTCTGCCCCCAGGGTGCCGCGGGCCAGGTGGGGGGGTGGGGGGGGGGGGGGGGGGGTGCAGGGCCTGTCCCTCCCTCTCAGCTCTCCCCTGGAAACACATCAAAGACACCCCAAAATAAACAGCATGTAAAAGCACCGAATCAGCATCCTGGTGCGGCCGGGAGGGCATCGCCGTACCGGGGGGAGACACAACAACAAAAGAGGCTCCTCCTCGCTCTCCTCCACACCTCAAGGCCCTGGGCCCCTTCACCCCCTGACCCAGTTATCAGGGGGCCATCCATGCTTCAGCGACCGCCCCCTCTGTCCTCCTGACGGAGGAGAGGAGACACGCGTTTAAACGTCGTCCTGATGTAGCCACGCGCGGTCCAACACGGTGACACGCTAAAGGTACGCACCGTGATCGAGAACACGCAGTGCCCTGTCTCACACGCAGCGCCCTGTCTCACACGCAGCGCCCTGTCTCACACGCAGTACACACTGGACGTCGCAAAACACACAGGCAGGCACAGGCACACACACACACACACACACACACAGACACGCACACACACACACACACACAGAGAGACACGCACACACACACACACAGAGAGAGACACAGACACAGACACATACACACACACACACACACACACACCCACCCACACACCCCTGTTCCCGCCACGCTGGCTCTCCTGATGCCCGTCTCCTTGCTCGGCCATTAAGGCGACTAAACGGGGCCTCGTTTAGCAAAGGGGTGTGTGTGTGAGTGTGCGAGTGTGTGCGGGTGTGGGGGGGGGGGGGGGGGGGCAGGCCGTGCTCGGTCCCATCCAGGCGGCATTAAATAAATAAGGAGCACTTCCTCCTCGCCCGCGTGTGAATTATTCAGTTAACACGCTTTATCCTCTTCCCTACAAGCTTGTTAGAGCACCTCAGGAATGGGAGGTGGGGACGTGGGGGGGGGGTGGGGTGGGGTGTAAAGGGGGAGGGGCTGGGGAGGGGGGGGGGGTTCATGTGCGACTCAGCAGAACCTGCGGCACTTCGCTAAGCTTACTGCCACCGCGCTCACTCAGTGTGTGTGTGTGTGTGTGTGTGTGTGTGTGTGTCTGTGTGTCTGTGTGTGTGTGTGTCTGTGTGTCTGTGTGTCTGTGCACAAGTGGGGGGCTAATTTGCGCTGACACCTCCTTTGTTTCCAGGGGAAACACGGACGAGGGGGAGCCACACACACACACCTGCATACTTCGCCTTCATCACATTAACCAAGAGCAGCACACATCACAGAGAGAGAGAGAGAGACAGTCAGAGAGAGACAGAGACAGAGACAGAGACAGAGAGAGAGAGAGAGAGAGAGAGACAGAGACAGAGACAGAGACAGAGACAGAGACAGAGACAGAGACAGAGACAGACAGAGAGAGAGAAAAAGAGACAGACAGACACAGAGCGAGATACAGTCAGAGAGAGATAGACAGTCAGAGAGAGAGATAGACAGTCAGAGAGATAGACAGTCCGAGAGATAGACAGTCCGAGAGAGAGACAGAGAGACAGAGAGAGAGAGAGAGAGAGACAGTCAGAGAGAGACAGTCAGTGCCAGAGAGAGAGAGAGACAGTCCGAGAGAGAGACAGACAGAGAGACAGAGAGAGACAGAGGAGACAGAGACAGAGACAGAGAGAGAGAGAGAGAGAGAGAGAGAGAGAGACAGTCAGTGCCAGAGAGAGAGAGACCCTGACACGAGATTGTCAGGTGGAGGCTAGAATATAAAACAGCATATCCATAGAATTAACTCCCTAGTTGTCCTGATGAATTATTGAGAAACGACGTTGTGGGACGTGCCGCGCTGGGAACATGCAGATAGAGCCAGCCCGCCCCCCAGCCCCCCGCCCAGAAGGACACCCTGGCGACAGCCCCCCGACCGCCCTGATGCTAATCAGACGCAATGGGACGAAAAACGCTTAGCCAAAACAAAAACATAAAAACAATCAGAAGCACTTTTTGATTAACCTTGAGCCCCCCCCCTCACACACGGTGGTGCGCCTGAACGCCACGCATTAGGCTGCTTGCTGAGTAGAGCCGGTCTGTTCAGGGGGAAAATCCGCCGGACATCTTTAACAGGTCGGGCCCACCTGCCGTACAGGACGGAGCACCGAGGCGTCGTCTGAGGGTTTAAGGGCCCGTCCACACGGAGCCGTTTTTTGGTTAAAACGCAGATGTTTTGCATCGTTTTGGCCGATCGTCCACACGAATCCTGTAAACGCATCGCATGAAAACGGAGTTTTCTGAAACCAGGTCCCAGGGTGAATAAATTCAGAAACGCACCCCTTGAGTGTTCGTCTGGACGGCCAAAACGCATACTTGCGTTTCGATGATGTCATCGCCACACCCTCTCGAAGCGTAACCTCTTGTAACCTGTGACGACGTCTCATAACAACAACTATGGCCGACTACATGCTCGTGTTCCTGCTGGAGAAGATATTGGTGCCCATTAGGGTTACTATCACAAAATATTATGCTCCTGTGCCTCATTCTCATTCAGATTGTTTTCTGCTACTGTTTATTTGTATACAGCGCTCAAGCTTTTTGTGCATGCTCCCGCCTCTTCCTCTCCGTTTCCGGTGAATTTCTAAAAAAACAGCGCCACCTATACGCCTGGAACATGAAGTAGCGTTTCTGAGTCGTATTGAGATGGATCCGTGTGGACGCAAATGTTCTTGAAACGATGCCAGGGAAAACGGAGAAAAAAAAGATCGTTTTGGTACGTGTGGACTTGGCCTAAGACACGGAGGAAGGGCTAGGGAAGCTGGGGGAAGAGGGACACAGTACTGAGAGCCAGACTCTACACCCTCATCTTCACTCTCCATCTTCTTCTTTATGTCCACACACACACACACACACACACACACACACACACACACACACACACACACACACACACACACACACGTGAACGATTTGTGAGTCTTGAGTCTTTTGCTGAAGCTGGCCGTCCTCAGACAGGAAGTGGCATATGACTCTCTGCCTCCAGACCAACCAGAGCTTCCGAGAGAGCAGAGTCAGGAGAAAGTCCCGCCCCTTTCCCATTAGGGCCGATAGTCTGACAACGGGAGCAGGGGAAATATGGGAGTTAAATATTAATGTTCAACACCTCTATTCTGCTCGGTGGGTCGCTGTGCACTCTTAAGTACCCGACAAGTTCCCCCAAAGTAGCTAAATCAAAAAAGGGCCCCATTGTTCGCCTGTGGACCATTACCGTCGCTGACATCGCTGTGTGGAACATAGTCAACAAGGCCCGGTGCCTTTCATGTTACCGGATATTATATTTCATCTTCTTTTGAACCCGTGAACAGAAGCAAAAAAAGAAATAAGAAGCCAGCTCAATGGAGGCTGCCAGCTGTGCTGCTGGGTCCTGAATTAGCCCCGACCACATGAGAAAGAAGCTCTCTCCTGTGAGGCAGGGGGAGATTACAGCCCTCTGCTCCGCTCTACCATTAAACCACAATTAGTGCAGCATTACGCCGGTGATGTCATCAGGCAGGGCCGACGGGGAGGAGGGGGGACAAGGGGTCGCTCCGCTCTGTAGCGAGATACCCGGCATCCCCTCCACCCCCCCCCCCCCCCCTTTGTTTTATTTGGTTTCAGCTCGCTGCTGCGACCTAGATAAACCCAAACCCGCTAAAGCACGGCGCGATGCTAGCAAACACTCCACATTAACAACGTGAACCCCCCCCCCCCCCCCACCCCCGGAGTGGTGGTCTGTGTGGACAGAGCAGGGGTCAGCAGGGGGTCTGACCTGCAGTGACCTGTGGGGGGCCTGGAGGAAGGCCGGGGTAGACTTTCCGTCTCCGCAGGCCCTCTTGTCCAGTGACACCATTGTTGTTACGCAACAAACCACAATGAGAGGCCGAGCGAGATAATGTTCAGCGGACTGACGCCGCCAGGCGAGCCCAGATTTATGCTCCGGTCCAGAGTTGAGCAACCCGGGGAGTAGGGCTGCTCGATTATGGGGGAAATCACAATTGTTTTGGTTAATATTGTCAAATCACGATTATTCAAACGATTATTTTTGGGTTTGAAAACATGTTGTATTCATTCAGCATGTCTCTCCCAAAAAAAAAACTTTGTAATTGAGAACCTTTGAAATTTCGCCTTAAAGAAAATGCACAAAATGGTCAGAAAGAATCCAATCTAAAATAATATACAGATATGTATCCAGCTGTTCTGCCCTTTCTATAAAAAAATAATAATCGAAAAACTCGATTATGTTAATTTTGTGATTGTTTTACGCTAAAATCAAAATTGTGATCAAAATTCGATTAATCGCCCAGCCCTAGAGTTTGGACGACCTTCCCTGAAACGCAGGCTAGGGTTGAACTTGTCATGGATCCAAGCCAGGACTATTCAGTGGCCCTAAGACCTCGAAGCCGGGATATCCTGACCCATAGGCCCGGAGGTCCGACGGGATTCTCCCTGATGCACGCACGCACATACGCACGCACGCACACATGCACGCACGCACGCACAGTAAAAGAAAGCAGCACAGCCTTACAGAGCTCAGCATGGGAACAGAGTACGCCGAGCCCACCTCTGCAGTCGTCCTCTTTGAGAGAGCGAGCTGGGTTAGCCGCGGTCGGCGCATTATGCATGCAGCTCCCAGCATCTCTTCACTGGCTCGCTTAGAGCAGCACCGACAACAACAACAGAGAGCACAGGCCTCTTTCTGGCGGCCGCCCCACCTGAGGAAGTGGACCACACTGTCGCTGTTTAAAGAGGCAGGTGGTGAGCCGACACACAACACCCCGCCCCCCCCCCAGGCCTGAAGTTCGGGTCCACGGTGGCAGAGGAGGAGAGGAGAGAGACGTCTGTACACTGAGAGGAGAGGAGAGAGACGTCTGTACATTGAGAGGAGAGGAGAGAGACGTCTGTACAGTGAGAGGAGAGACGTCTGTACAGTGAGAGGAGAGGAGAGAGACGTCTGTACATTGAGAGGAGGAGGAGAGAGACGTCTGTACACTGAGAGGAGGAGAGGAGAGAGACGTCTGTACAGTGAGAGGAGAGGAGAGAGACGTCTGTACAGTGAGAGGAGAGACGTCTGTACAGTGAGAGGAGAGGAGAGAGACGTCTGTACAGTGAGAGGAGGAGAGACGTCTGTACAGGGAGAGGAGGAGGAGTCATGGGAGGAGGAGAGAGACGTCTGTACAGGGAGAGAAGGAGTCGACCAACACTGGAGGCTTCAACGCTCGTTTTGGAGCAACGCTTTGGCAAAAACTTGAAGCAAAGAGAAAAGCAGTGAGGAGATGGTGGGGGGGGGGGGGGGTGATCAAAGGCCTGGGTGTTTTTGGCGAACAAACCGAAGCAGCCAGGAGGGCCAATGAGAACAAGGGGAGGTAAGGGGGAGGTGAGGGGAGGGGAGGGGAGGTGAGGGGCGAGCGTGCTTCCCCCTCCTTAAATTGATCCCATTGAGACCCTCAAGGTCCGCCTCGAAGGACTCCAAGGAGAGAGAGAGAGAGACAGAGACAGAGAGACAGAGAGACAGAGAGACAGAGAGATAGAGACAGAGAGACAGAGAGAGACAGTCAGACAGAGAGACAGAGAGAGAGACAGAGAGACAGAGAGAGAGAGCCAGAGAGAGAGAGAGCCAGTGAGGGACAGACAGACAGAGAGAGAGAGAGAGAGAGAGAGAGAGACAGAGACAGACAGACAGACAGACAGACAGACAGACAGACAGACAGACAGACAGACAGACAGACACAGAGAGAGAACGAGAGAGAACGAGAGAGACAGAGACACAGACAGAGAGAGACAGAGGCCGAGGGACAGATGTTGGTGGTTGGAAAGGGGGGCGGGTCAACCGGGTCACGCAGAGGAGGAAGCGGGGAGAGGAAGGGGGCGGGTCCTAGCGTGTGGATGTACTCTCTCGGACCCCCGTGTTACAGGTCTGACGCTGTGTGTGGGCGGGGTTCTGGCCGCCGAGGATCCGGCTCATTAGGAGCTGGCCTGAGATCAGAACCGCTGGGCTGCTTCCCCCCTGCTGTGATCCAACGCCCCCTGGACCCCCTCAGAGGGAACGCCGCTATCAGAGGAACCAGGAGGCAGGCAGGCACACACACACACACACACAGGCACACACACACACACACACTCTGTTCCGAGAGTGTCTCTTCCCATATGCAAACACGCTCACCGCTTAGTAAAGAAGGATCCAGTACGTCTCCATTCACTTTCAGGATCGATCCGGTTCCGAGTGCTAGACCATTTCCTTGACCCGGCTGATGAAAAATGTATGCAGTAATAAATAAGGAAAAAACCTGTTTGCCTTGGCGTGCTTTACAGGTCTGAACCTTTTGTCCTGTTAAAGTGCATGTCTCGTTTAACGAGGAGGAGGAGGAGGAGGAGGAGGAGGAGCAGGAGGAGGAGGAGGAAGAAAAGGGAGGAGGAGCAGCAGCAGCAGCAGCAGCAGCAGCAGGAGGAGGAGGAGCAGGAGAAGGAGGAGGAGGAGCGCTGCAGGAGGTGAGGTCAGGTACAACAGGAGGTACCGGAAAGGATGGGGCGTCTCAATTACGGGGGGGTTCCTGGAGAACGAGCTGCAGCTAATCTCCTTGGCCCCGGTCCCCTATAGACCTGGTGGCCCCCGGTCCTCCATAGACCTGGCGGCCCCCGGTCCTCCATAGACCTGGCCCCCGGTCCTCCATAGACCTGGTGGCCCCCGGTCCTCCATAGACCTGGTGGCCCCCGGTCCTCCATAGACCTGGTGGCCCCCGGTCCTCCATAGACCTGGTGGCCCCCGGTCCTCCATAGACCTGGTGGCCCCCGGTCCTCCATAGACCTGGTGGCCCCCGGTCCTCCATAGACCTGGCCCCCGGTCCCCTATAGACCTGGCCCCCGGTCCTCCATAGACCTGGCCCCCGGTCCTCCATAGACCTGGCCCCCGGTCCTCCATAGACCTGGCCCCCGGTCCCCTATAGACCTGGCCCCCGGTCCTCCATAGACCTGGTCCCCGGTCCTCCATAGACCTGGCCCCCGGTCCCCTATAGACCTGGCCCCCGGTCCCCTATAGACCTGGCCCCCGGTCCCCTATAGACCTGGCCCCGGTCCTCCATAGACCTGGCCCCCGGTCCTCCTATAGACCTGGCCCCCGGTCCCCCGGTTATAGACCTGGCCCCCGGTCCCCTATAGACCTGGCCCCCGGTCCCCCGGTCCCCTATAGACCTGGCCCCCGGTCCCCTATAGACCTGGCCCCCGGTCCTCCATAGACCTGGCCCCCGGTCCCCTATAGACCTGGCCCCCGGTCCCCTATAGACCTGGCCCCCGGTCCTCCATAGACCTGGCCCCCGGTCCCCTATAGACCTGGCCCCCGGTCCCCTATAGACCTGGCCCCCGGTCCCCTATAGACCTGGCCCCCGGTCCCCTATAGACCTGGCCCCCGGTCCCCTATAGACCTGGCCCCCGGTCCCCTATAGACCTGGCCCCCGGTCCCCCGGTCCCCTATAGACCTGGCCCCCGGTCCCCTGGTCCCCTGGTCCCCTGGTCCCCAATAGACCTCTTTCAGGATGGGAGCAGAGTGGAGGACCAGGCTCCTGCTTAATTCTGATCTTTCAAATCTTTTATGTCGGGACTATAAAACAGACTATATTGAAATATCAACGCGACAAGTTTTTGGTAATTATTGAAATTAATTTTTATATGAATGAGTAATAAGAAAAATAAGGTTTAGGAAAATTGTTATACGAGTCGTTAGATGAATCACACCGTCAAAAGATTATTGTTAGGAAAATCGATAATGAAACAATCGTTAAGGTGCAGCCCTAGTTACACCACACACACACACACACACACACACACACACACACACACACACACAGCAAATACATTTCCATGCCACATCGTGCTAAAGTAATATACTCTCCTCATACGCTTTGACAGGTTAACCAACGTGTGAGAAGGGGGGGTGGTGGGGGGGGGGGAGGTGACAGCTGATGAAAGCGGGGCTCATGTTGAGTTAGCGTCCCGGGAGTTATTTAACCATCACAGGGGCTTTCCTCCGCGGGGAGACGGATGGGTGGCGCCGAGTGTGAATAACTTTCGCCACCTCATCAATAAGATCCGCTAATATCATTAAGGTCGGCCCTGCGGCAGACAAGCCCCGCCCACGGCCGCCCACCGCAGCCAATAGGCCGGAGTCAACGTCGATATTTTGACATTTCATTCAGCTGACTCTCAGCACACGGCCATTTGTTTAATTGGCCGAATAAAACTTGGCAGGCGTGTGCGTGTGCGTGAGGTGAGGCGGTCCAGCGTGGAGGCTGTATAGGTAACCTAGGTAACGTTCTGACGGGGGGCCGCGTGGGGCGGGGATGAAGGCGGAGACCATAGACTCATCGGGGATGGTCGTTTATGAGGAGAAGCGTGGCAGAACGGTTTGGGGGGGCCAGGGAGGCGAGAGAGGGAGGAGAGGAGCTCGTCATTGGAACAAAACGGAACAAAGAATCAATTGCAGGGTCTTTAAAAAAAGCTGACCAACACAGTTCCTCATGTTTCCGAGCCTGCCCTTTGCTCCACGCCCTCGAAAGGCCTCTTCCCTGGGGGTGGGGAAGGTGGAGAGATTGGTGGGATGGGGGGGGGGGGGGGGGAATGCTTCCGATGAGAAGGACAGAGGACAGGTGCATTAGCAGCTGCCTTGTTCCAACTGTACAATGCCCAAAGCCTATCGGAGCGCAGAAACAAACCATGCAGCCCACATCTCAGTCTTCACCTCAGCCTTTCCTGCAGTGGGCAGGACAGCTCGTTAAGGGATGGGCTTAATTACACACGAGTTAGAATCACATCGGGCTAATTGGGCCTGCCTGTGCAGCCCTCTGACAGAGCCGTTCACGTCTTTAACCCGGTCTCGGTATGTGAGCTGGGGGGGTAGCAGCGAGCTGGTGTTTGCCCCGCCATCCAGTGTGCTTGTAAGCTGCCGTGCCTGGGAATGATTAGGCCTAAGAGAGCAATTAGTGCGAGCATCACGGTGCTAAATATAGGCTCGTATCCCGGCTCGTATCCACGCACCCGCTTGGTTTCTGCCGTGTGTTTTCTTTGCCGTGTGGCCGGTGTGAACCCCTCTCCTCTCCCTGGCCTCAGGCCAGAGCGCGTTGACACAGTTCGCAGGTCAGGGCCTCCCCTGGGAGCACCAGAAGGAGACGGGGCGATGGCGGACGAAAGGATAAACACGCTAATGGTAAATGGACTGCGTTTATATAGCGCTTTTCTAACCACTCAAAGCGCTTAACAATACTGCCGAACACATTCACATTCACACACACACACACACACACACACACACACACACACACACACACACACACACATGGCGGTGTCAGTCATGCAAGGCGACAGCTCGCTCGTTGGGAGCAGTTAAGGTGAGGCTCAGGGACACCTTGACACTCCGGAGGAGGAGCCGGGGATTGAACTAGCAACCTTCCGGTTACCAGCCCAACCCGCCCCACCTTCTGCCCCCCACATGCCGCCCCAAAACGACACACACATCTGGGTTAAGCCGTGTGTCGTGTACGGGGGAGACCTTAACTCTCCCACCAGGTCCAGGGTCACCACGGTACCCCTCTCCTACGACGGCATCACTCAGTGGTCCACAGAGTCAGACCAGGGAGCACGAGAACAGGGGGGAGGCTGTGAACAGTTTCGCAACCAAATGGCCAAACGCCACCTTAAAAAGAAAAACGGCTGTTTCACACAAAACAAGGTTGGGAAAACATGTTTCCCAGTTAGTCCGGTGCTGGGGAATGCAGCGAGTGAAGAATGTCGCCCTCGCAACAATCGCACCTCCTCCGGCTCTCACTCCCTCTCTCTCTCTCCCTTTTCCGAACCCACGTTGTAAAAAAAAAAAATGGAAAGATGTTATCCTTTTAAAAAAAGCAGGAGTGTTTCGCCCACACGCTCACCTGGGACAGGCACTTGGACGGTGCGGGGCGAGCGAGAAGGTTAGGGGAGCCTGGGAATGTTTAACATCAAGAAGGCAATCAGTGCGCAGGCCCGGCGCTGGGAATTGGACAGGAAATGTGGAGAGTAACCCCTTCCTGTCAGAGAGCAGGAGAGGAGGAAGTGAGTCAGGCGCGGTGACTTCAGCCCCTGCAGAACATGAAAAAGAACACCTTGTTTTTGGCATGTGTGCAGGTAGGGAGGCGAGGGGAGGGAGTTTCACACGGTGCTCAGCGAGCCAGGGGAAGGGGAGGAGGAGGAGAGAGCAGAGTTGTTGCAGATGGCGAGCAACGCAGAGCAGACCTCGACCTATAGTACATCGCTGATAGCTCTTGCTCACACAGGTGATGTATGCAGAGAGGGGCTTAGCGGCATCAGCAGGGGGCCGGATAGAGGGGGGTGAAGAAGGGGGGTGCGGGGTACGGAGAGCGTGCTGATAACCAGTCCCGAGTGGGGGAGGAAGGTAGCTGGGCAGAGACACAGGGGGGCAAGCCATTGGTACGCATTCTTGGGACGTCGCACACACTCACACACACACACACATTTCAAACCAGAGAAAGAGTTGGAAGGTTTGTGTGTGCACACACACACACACACACACACACACACACACACACACACACACACACACACACACACACACACACACACACACACACACACACACACACACACACACACACACACACACACACACACACACACACTTGACAACCATAAGGGTAGGAGAGTTGTTTTTAACTTGTCCAAAGAAGGTATTTGAACAAAAACGTATCCTGATCACAAGAACCATCATTAAACAACATGGGGGTCCCGGTCCCCCTAAAAAAAAACATTAGTCTTGAGAGGCTGCTTTAACCTTTGAGGCTGTCCTTTAAGGGAGTGTACATGAGGCCACCATGTTTATATGATCAAACACATAAAGTGGGTGAACTTGCCCTAGAGAGAGAAAAAAATCGAAGGACATGGCACTAAAATGTACACACAGTATTCCGGTTTTAAAAAGGCCAACACCTTTTTTTAAATATATTTATGATAATAATAATAATCTTTGTTTTAGCCATACGACAGTAATGCACTCTGAGTAAAGCCCTTTTAAAAACTTTCCCTCTGACTTTTTTGATGCATCCATTGGTTTGTTAAATACTAATTGGAAGGAGGTAGTGTCACAGGAGTAAACATTAGTTATTGCCCAACCTGAATTGTGCAAACAATGCCACATGGTAAACTGTGTTCAATAACGTTTGAACGAAAAACGACACACTACCTCTATAACTAAAGATTTGGTTTGCCTGACCGACACAATGTCCACCAAATATATTCAAAAGGAATGGTTCCAGTGAATTAAAAAAATCTCCAGAAGCTCTCCAAAAAAGCGAGCGTTCTTTCCGTAGCTCCTTCAGTTTTGAAAAGGGATATGTAAAACCATTAGATCAGGATTCCAGAAATAGATAGAGCTCAAGACAGAAAGTGGTTTCTCAGAATAACTACGAACAACCAGTACATTATCTGTGAAATACTGCGTTCGACACGGATGCGTTTCATTGCAGAGATACTAGCTATGGACTTACTTAACGCACTTCATTATAAAATGTTTGCTAGTCATACATCCATCCAATGAGCAACACTCAACAGCGTCATGGCTCGGCTCGGCGGACAGGGACGCGGTTGAGGGGCGGCAGTGTGTCCTTCGATCGCCCTTGTTTACCGAGGTACATCTGCTGAAACAGAAGAATGCACTGCGGAAGTGTAACCGACGGCCCATCGGACGCTGCGCCAGGGTTCTTTAACTCTGCATTGACCGTACCTTTCCAAAGGATGTCCCTCGTGTCGCACACAAAAAGGGACACAACAGAGGAAGCCCAGCAGTTGAATGCATAGCGCATCCTCCTCAATGCACACCAGCAGAAATCGAAGGGATTTCCTGAGGATGAGCATCATGCTTAGATTCCACTCCCATATCATCATCTTATTGCCGTTGTTAATGAGCGGTACTTCACAGAGAGCAGGCCTTCGCTTCAGGCCTTGTCAGGAAGTCCAGTGTCCTATTCTCACATTTGTTTAAAAAAAGACACCATTGCTTGTGTCACAGATTTGCAAGTCGTACTTTGCTGAAGGTGGGTTTTTTTTTTCCTGCCCCTCTTTTACTGAAATGTCAGCAAACCCTAAGAGCGGTGGCTCTCTAATTCCACTGACAAGGGAAAGCGGAGGAGATCATCCTCCCGCGTCTCCGCAGTCCACCAGAGACTTGCATTACAGGGACACATTCCACACATTTATGTTTATGGTTTTCCGATGGGAGATAGGACAGCCGGGCGGGAGAGGCAACATCCTGCTCGCTCTCCTGACCGTGTGATAAATCTGGGGCCCGTCCCGGCCGCTCTGCTTCGACTCGGGGGGGGGCGGGGGGGATCGATGGAGCATTTAGCTAATCAAAGGGAAAGGGAAACGGCCGGGCCATCAGCCACGAGACACAGCCCGTGATGAACGCCGCTTCTCAGCTCGCCGACAAAAATATCAATGGTTCCTTCTTTTTTTTTTTGTCTTCAATCCAGCGGCGTGACACTGCCATTAGCAATAAAAAGGGTTGACGTTCACACGCTTCCACTCACCGACCCCCTCACCCCGGGAGGGTCAGCACCGGACGCTGGACGTGGGGAACCAGGGGTGTTTGGGACGAGCGCTGGTTTAGAACCAGCAACAGCCCGGCGGAAAAAGTAACGGTGAGGTCCAGCTGAGGCAGCTGTTTGCTATTACCCCCATGCAGCCCCCCCCCCCCTCCCCCTGGCAGGAAATAAGCAATCATTTAGTACTGACAGGTACATGCTGAACCTCACTATTGCTGCGCTGAAACCAACCTAAATAATGGATTACAGCAGTTTAGTATTAGCCCTAAGCCGCATAAGTATCCGTGCCAAGGTTCGGCAGTTTTATAAGTCTCTGGATGCGAGGGCATATTTTTCCCAATCGGACGAACAAAGATTAAGTAATACCGGTTCCAGTGCGTGCGTGCTGAGGTTTTATTGTTGCAAAAGAGATATTAGCTATTATTCCAGCCCGAGGCTAATGCAGAGAATCCCAGCCAGCGCTCCCTGTTATTAAACAGGCTAACCTTGCATCATCAGCACACACAAACACAAAACGCACACACACTAAAATATACATCTTTTAAATCCCTCTTTAATTTGCGAAGTGCTTCTCAGAGTGAGAGCCACTGCAATCAAGGAGTCTGCGGAGGAGGTGGTCGATTTCTCAGGCCACAGGAATACCTGACTCGACGGAGACGCAGGTCTCTGGTATTTGGTAGGGGGGGGGGGGGGGCGTTGTGTGGACACACTCAAGAGCCGAAATATTGACTTGAAATACTGGATAAACAATGGGCTTGGTCTATCAACCACCAGCACAGTAGGCGCTGCTGCCCAGAGTCTGTCTGCATTAAAGATTAAGAACGCTTTATAAGAGCGGGAACCCTTTACGAACGCTAACACACAATACCTTAAAATAGATTAGAGTAAATCATCTATATATTGAACATAAAATACTTGAAAGAGCATGAACCCTTACAAAAAGGGCCAACACACTAACAGACAATAACTTTCTAAAATACGTTCGAGTATATCATCCATAGAACATAAAATACTTGAAAGAGCACGAACCCTGACAAAAAGGGCCAACACACTAACAAACAATAACTTTCTAAAATACGGTATAGTATATCATCTATACATGAACATAAAATACTCAAGGAAAGAGCAACTCTTACAAACAGGGCTGTAACACTAAACACACAATGCCAAAATCAAAAACGGATAATAAATCATCTATATATGGAAATAAAAGACTCAATGGAAGCCATAACAAAAAGCATACAGTTCATAACTCGTGGTTCTCAAACTGTAGTTTTTGCCTCCAGAGGTCTCACCCTGAGAGATTGGCCTACTTCTGCACTCCTCAGGGCAAACAAAAAGAACTGAAAGACGACCCCGGCTCCGAGCTATCACAAACTAACCGTGATTCGCTTGACAACCACATTATTAATCAACCATTTCCATTGCAAAGTGAAGCAATGCGGCAGCAGCAGCAGCAGCATCGTCACGTGAGGAACGCTGCGGGCGCAGAGAGCGGAGTGGAACGAGCACGCACTACCCGAATGGGCCTCCGCGACGGGCCCCAAACGTTGACTCCGCGACGGGCCCTACACGTTGGCTCCACGACGGGCCCTACACGTTGGCTCCACGACGGGCCCTATACGTTCGGCTCCTGTGAAGGGCGCTCTGGCCCGAGGGCCTCGGCCTCTCCTCCCCGACCAAACCGAGACGGACGTCTCATTACAGCTAAACCAGAGGGGAGTCAGCCTCCCTTGGAGGCTGACTCCCCACTGGTTTAGCTGTAATGAGACGTCCCGCGATAATGGTTCGCCCCGCTCTCGTCTCGTCCAGGCCCGCCCCTAGCAGCGACACATGGCCTAGCCTAGCCTGAGCGCTTACAAAACAAGCGGGCTGCGACATCAGCCTTCAAAGTAGGGGGGGGCAGGGCTGTAGTTCCACAAGGCGGGGGGGCCCAGTGAGACGCATTGCAGCCCTCCCTCCCTACATAGATCAGGGGCTGGAGTATCCCCGGGTTCGGGGGCGAGATTTAAGGGTTCCGCTCTGCCTCCATTAATCAGGGCCCCTAAAAGCCCGGGGGCCGCGGTGGCAGGTAGCGCGGCGTCATGACTTGGCTCCGCCTGCTGGCTGCACCGGCGTCCCGTCCCTCAGAAGAACCCTGCAGGACAGAGGCCGTCCCCCCACAGTGCGCGCCCGGCACCCCACACCGCATCAGTCACTTTTATGGAGGGGAGGCGGGCGCGGGCCTTAACAAGACGTTATACTCGACAAGGGAGCCGCCATTACATAACCATAAAACGATGAGAGCTGCAAATCACTGGCCCGGGCCGGCGACCAATGAAAGGCAGCGGGCCTTGTTGTGCGTCCCCACTGCCATGCCCACCACCACAACAACAACAACAACAACAACAACGCGCTCCACCAAGCCTTATAGACGCATCCATCATAAAGTCTTGTCTGGCGATGAGTGTAAAATTAAAAGAGGTCCCGAGAAGTTTCCGAATAACATAACCTGTCCGCCTACTCTTAAAGGAGACCTCCATCCAGACGAGAGAGCGAGAGCGGAGAGCGAGAGAGAGGGAGAGGGAGAGAGAGCGAGGCGAGAGAGCGAGAGAGCGGGCGAGAGAGAGGGCGAGAGAGAGCGAGAGCGAGAGAGCGGGAGAGAGAGAGAGAGAGAGAGAGAGAGAGAGAGAGAGAGAGAGAGAGAGAGAGAGAGAGAGAGAGAGAGAGAGAGAGAGAGAGAGAGAGAGAGAGAGAGAGAGAGAGAGAGAGAGAGAGAGAGAGAGAGAGCGAGAGAGAGGGCGAGAGAGAGGGCGAGAGAGCGGAGAGAGAGAGCGAGAGCGAGAGCGAGAGAGAGAGAGAGAGCGAGAGAGAGAGCGAGAGAGAGGCCTCTGAAGCCCAGCCAGCCTGGCCGCCCGCAGCCCCTCTGGGCCTCGTTCGGGGGGAGCCTGTGGCCGGCCTGGAGCCCCTCCACCAGAGCTTATTCCTGGGTCTGTGGTCGGAGTGCAGCGTTCCACGGCTGCCTTACTGCACACCGGGGTGCGGGCCGGGCAGGCAGGCGGGCGGGAAGGCAGGCAGGCAGGCAGGCGGGCACCGCGGTGCCTGACGAGGAGCTCTGCTCTGGGGGAAGGACTGAGTAATGGCAGGGTAACGCGATCCAGGGCTGGGAGGGAGCCGGAGCAGACCCGACGCCTAAATCATAGCTGTGGTATAAAGCAGGACGGAGGGAGGGGGGGCCCCGGGAGCCCGGGGAGGGAGGGAAGGGAGGGAGAGCTCGGCGCGTCTCAGGGTACGACGGAGGAACCGAGGGGGAAAATGAGAGGCGAGTGGGCGAGGAGAAGGAGCGGGCATTAGGCCGAGTTGTTTGGGAAAGGTCCAAATGACAGAGGGTGAAAGTGAGCGGCCGTCGCGCTGCCCGGCTGCGCGTGCCGCGCCCACGGCTGCGGTGGGAGGGGCCTCGGAGGAATGACAAGGCGTGGGCTCCGGTTTCAGATTCACGAGCCTGACTCAGGCGGCACAAACAAGGCCCCGGAGTGAGCCAGACTTTCCAGAACGCCTGCGACGGGGAGATTTATGTGGCCCTGCCTCGCACAAACCCTTCCCCTACCTCATCAGGTACGGCGTTTCTGTCCTTGTCTTGAAGGGGCCTGGTGGAGGTGCTACAGATGGACTGAAGATGTGTGCAAAGGGACAGCACCAGACAGTCTCCATCCAAAGGGGGCTCCCAGTGCTTCAGCAGATGATAGGGCCTTAACCTGTGGTCCGACCGGGTGTCTGCACACACAGGTGTGAAAACAATACAGTAAAAAAGGCACACGCTGGGGGAGAGGCCGACAAAACACTTTTAGACACATGTAATGCATCCAAGGGCCATGCCAGGGCCTAAAAAGGGGCTAGACTGATATAATTATACGCCTTGGATCCTGCGGTCTAACAAGAGCACTGACAGACATTAGCGTCCACGTGTCATTTTCATTAAGCTTTCTTGGAAACGGGCAATGGGGACACCCAAGAGATTTACCATGGAAACGTTCTACTCAAGACTATAACTGAACCACATCCCTTTCCATCCACAATATGGTCCCCATTCATTATTCAGCCTTCAGATGCACTTCTCTTGTTCTTGTCCTCCTAAAAGACGTCTTTTTTTTGCCCTACCCAACGGACTGAATATGTCAGGCACTTAGGATTCAGGTACAACTTGCAAAAAGAAAAGTCTTCTAAGGTAAAGCGGCAACTGCTCCATGCCGGCATGCTAAAGCTAAAGCTACGCTGAGTACTCTGCGGCAGACTTCCACTGTGAATATAAATGTTTGGTATAGCGCAGTAATACGTTTGTAGAAATAAGGGTGTGTCGTCATAAGGGCCTGCATACTAATGGCTCTCAGTGGAGGGTTGTGTCGTGTTCCAATAAGAACTAGTGCTGTACTAGGGGTGCCATTGTGTTCAAACCCCTCTCACTGGGTAAGTAGGCCACCGTTCTGCTGGGAAAACATAATGCAACCTCAACCACCGTGCGCTTGATGTCATGCTAAACCAGGACTCTGAACTAGATGGCAGTAACCTGGTGAACTAGATGATAGTAACCAGGTGAACTAGCTGGTAATAACGAGGTGAACTAGCTGGTAATAACCTTGTGAACTAGCTGGCAATAATGAGGTGAACTAGCTGGCAATAACCATGTGAACTAGCTGGTAATAACCATGTGAACTAGATGGTAGTAAACAGCACTCCTGGTAAACTAGGTGGTAGTAGCCAGGACCCACTGGTACTTATCACGTAGATCATCTTTATCTGTAGCAGACCCCCTTTGCTTCCAGCACATTTTTTCAAACTGTAGTCTCTCTGCCAGTAAGCTGTACTAACCCCCCCAGTAAATGATATGACGACATGATCTGGGTTATGGTAAGCAGGAAATGTTGAGAAAGCAGTGGAGTTTCCCTCTGCCCCCCCCCCCCCCAAACCTCGCTCGGCTGCCACATGTGAAACCAGGGCCGCAACGCCTCGGCAGCCAAGGTAAACGCTGGCGTCGTTCAAACGGCTCGCGCTGAGCGCACGATGACAGGGAGGCACCAACCACTCAGCGTTAACGTCCGGGGAGCAGGAGGCCGACGTCGGCTGGCCTCGCTGGCCGCTGGACCGAGTGTGTACATTGTAGGGCACGTCTGCTAAATGCACCTTGAGGGCATTTAGCAGACGCTTTTTGTCCAAAGCGACTTACAATAAGTACATTTGTCAGAAGAAGGAGAAACAATACATCGATGTCGGTACAGTAAGGAAGTTCATAGAAATAAGTGCCAAGCATTGACAATCGCTAGGTTAACTCCTTCCCTCGTATACAACAAAGTGAGCTAGAGTAAGGTGCTACACGATGCCTAGTACTATTTTTAAGTGCCAGGTCATACAACATACCCCAGCTTATCGTGTGGAACGTTTGAGAGGGCCCCTGGTGAGTGGTGCGGGTGAAGAATCCTTCCTTCAGATGAATCATACCCTACTGTTGCCAGTCATCCCACAGCAGTGACGCTCCTTTCATTTCCGAATGCTGTAGTATTGTTTTCGTTTAAAGCAGGGGTTCTCCCTTTGACTGTACATTATATTTAACATCACAATGAGCACCTCGGTGTCATTAACCTCGTGGCTCTCGAACCTTTCGGTCAGGCCCCTCTTTGGTCCATGTATCAACAAACACAGGCATTACTCCCCTCAAAGGAAACGAATCAAAGCTTGGCTCCGCAAAGTGATCAATTTTAAGAAATTGCCTGTTTGTCATTTCCTCAAAAGCTATAAAAGACCCCCCCTTCTTGCTGTCAGTTGCCATGCCAACTTGTCAAGCAAAGTGTTTTCTTCATATTTGTTTTCTACAGGATGACTATATAGCCGCCATATATATTCATATGGTGTGAGGTTTGTGTGCGGACAGTTCCCTGACAGCCGTGAGCTTTACAGTCCCAGGTTCGCCCTCACATTGTGGACACAAGAGTTCACCCACACGTTTCTCGCTGAGCTTCAACATTTCAGAGTGCGACACGCGTCAAACCGACCCGTGAAACGGCTGTGTGAGGGCACAGGGTTCATAGGGCACCATGCCTGGGGCCCGCTAGGGGCCCGGGGCCAGAGCAAAGGGCCACCAAAGGGCTCAGGAGGCCCTGAACACCAGCATCCAAACCCTTCACAAGTCACGTTATAATAAATGGTGGATTTAGCACAAGCTGGTGTTAACCTATTTTTTTTTTTTACATTTTTGTCTTACAACATTCAGGGCATTTAGCAGACGCTTTCATCCAAAGCGACCTACAATAAGTACATTTGTCAGAAGAACGAGAAACAACAATACATCTGTCTGTACAGTAAGGATGTTCATAGAACCAAGTGCTAAACAATCTAACAAAGCAACACTAACAAAGATAGCTAGGATAAGATTAGGGATGCACCGAAATGAAAATTCTTGGCCGAAAACGGAAACCGAAAACCGAAAATGAGGAAACCAAGGCCGGAAACCGAAACACCGAAAGAATTTATGCCATTATTATGTAATTTAGGGTTGCTTTTTTTTTGTTTATTATATATACACATTATATATTAGGTAGCCTATCTATTAGGTGTGTATGTACCTCTCTCTCTCTCTCTCTCTCTCTCTCTCTCCTTCTCTCTCTCTCTCTCTCTTCTCTCTCTCTCTCTCTCTCTCTCTCTCTCTCTTCTCTCTCTCTCTCTCTCTCTCTCTCTCTCTCTCTCTCTTCTCTTCTCTCTCTCTCTCTCTCTCTCTCTCTCTCTCTCTCTCTCTCTCTCTCTCTCTCTCTCTCTCTCTCTCTCTCTCTCTCTCTCTCCCCCCCACACACACCTAATAGATAGGCTACCTAATATTGCATTGGAACACACCGAGTGTGAGAGGAGAGTTGACGGAGAAGATGGCGGTTGACCTAGTTTCAAAGTTTATACCGTTTATACTCGGTAATACCGGTGTTATCACTCGTGTGAAAATGTCCACACCGCGGCAACCCTAGTGCCATTGCATTTATGGCTATGACTGTACTAACTTCATTAAAATCAAGGCATTGCAATTTTTGCAAGTCGTTATACGCGAGTCCTTAGAAACATTGAAAAACACCGCAAACATATTGGCGCTTATCCAGACAAGCGTGGGCTGGCCACGCTTTTTGTTTGCGTCATCACACATTTCTGTTTTGGCCGTGTTGTTTCGGTTATAAAAGTATTTCGGCCCGAAACCGAAAATGCGCTTTTGGGCCATTTTCGGCCGAAAATTTTCAGTGGCCGAAAATTCGGTGCATCCCTAGATAAGATGCTACACAACAATAAGTCTAAGTGCAGGGACGTACAACATGCAATAAGTGCGTACATTAAACCTAAAGTGGGCACACCGTCTTTTTGGAAAGGCCTTTGGGTTCAAACTGATTCAGTATAGTAACCAGCTAACTCGCTGGCGCCAACATGACTCGCTGACGCTGGCGAACAGAGCATTAATTCACGGGAACTCCTACTGTATTGATTGCACAAGGGAGAAATTGATGACTAGATACAACTCTCTTTAAATAAAGGTCTCAATTAGGGTTTGGCAGCACCAACACTTCTATGCCTCACCGGCCGGATCAGCTGCATGAATGAGAGGAACCTCTCCCCTGAGCTTTTAAAGTGTGCCTCAGTACACCACAAATCTGTAAAAACACAAGAGCTACTGTTCAGCGACAAGTTCTGCAAATCCTCAGTACTCCTCATC
>OLKM01002263.1:67500-70000 GCA_900291075.1 Melanogrammus aeglefinus
GTGTGTGTGTGTGTGTGTGTGTGTGTGTGTGTGTGTGTGTGTGTGTGTGTGTGTGTGTGTGTGTGTGTGTGTGTGTGTGTGTGTGTGTGTGTGTGTGTGTGTGTGTGTGTGTGTGTGTGTGTGTGTGTGTGTGTGTGTGTGTGTGTGTGTGTGTCAGGGATTTGTGTGTGTGTGTGTGCGTTCATGATCGCATGCCTGTGTGCGTTTCTGGGGTGATGTGTGTGTGTATCTATGTGTCTCTGAGATTTAACTTCATTTAATCTTACCTTTGGCTTTGAAGCCCTCTGTACGACTCCCTGTTATGCTATCAAAAGTCATGCCAGCGTCATCTCCCTGCAGTGGTAGAACACTGAATGAATCACCAACAGGGCACACTTAGAAGTTCATCATATGTCAAAGTGAGGTTTCACACATCGCGCTTTCTAATGGTTTGCAAAAAGTTTCATACTTTTGTAAAAAAAAAACTTTGAGGTTGAAAGAGCTGTGCTGAGCTGTTCCTGATGTTATCTATGTTTATGATGTACATGCTTGCGTATGTTTGTGCAATGCACAAGAAGATAGCCCATATCACGGTTCATGCTTCTCTCGACATCCACCCACTGCAGATATCCTACCTCTTGTAGCCCTTCTTGCAAACACTACCATGACAAACTATCTCTGTGCCTTGTTAGTTTCCACAGATTAACTGAGTGCTATATTATCATCATTATTATGTTTCCTGTGCTCGGAATTTCCATCCTGGAGCTCCCAACTCGCCCCTTAAAACTTCCCGGCACTCTGTCACCCTTTCAGCGCCTCTCCCCGGCCTCAGTGATGGTGTGGGTGGCCGTCGTAGGGCCCTGAAGTGCCAGCGTGGACGCTGAGCTGTGAAATTGCATTAAGCCACCAGTCTTAGGCCCATGGCAATCCTCCCCTTATTGGAAACTGTTTCGCAGTGCGAAGCAGGCTCCTCGGAGTGCAGGCAAGGCAATGTGTTTGACAAGCGCTGCTTCTCACGGAAAGGTTGAAATGAAAGAGACAGCAACAGCTGTTGGGCTGGCTTCAAAGATGTACGTTTGTATTGTACCTCTGTTAAACGTAAAGGAGAAGAAAGCACACATGGGGGCGGGGATGGGGAGAAGAAAGAGGTGTAGGTTTTAAGTCTGGAATGAGACCCACAGTTCTCTCTTTCACACGGCGTCGGTTCTTCGTACCAGCCGTATTGAATGTGTGTTTTTAAAAACTGTTCACCTGACTATAAAAAGACACAAGTAAGAGGTTACGTTTTTCAGCCGTGCCAAAACCGCTGAAAAGCAACCAAAAAAGTACTGCAGGAAAACACAAAGCGAGCCAAAGACTCAAAGTCTTAGCACTGCTGTACCTTCCCTGTTTATATATTTATATCAGCGAGAGGCACGGCCAAATCCAGAAACAAGCAGATGTACAACAATACAAATTTGCATTGATTTTTTTCTTATTTAATCCCTGTCAGATGGATACAGGTCGCTCCCCCCAACACACACTGACGCACAACCCTATATAGCCAAAAATAAATACACAATCAAATATTACAGTTACAGACAACATTAAAAAAAAAGGAAAAAAAGACAATGCTAAAGCAATCAAAAAACGACAACGTTCTAGTCAAGACATTTAAACAGTACATCATCGAATAGAGTTTGAGATTTAGGGGTACTGTAAGACGGCCAACATGACGGGACGCTCCACCTTACTGTTGAATGCGATGTTCTGTCACGTTTCATTAAGTGTCCCGGTGTAATCTATCTTCAGTAACGACGACGCCTATCAGACACAAATCAACATAAGAGCAAAACGTTTAACCCCGGGGTGCTCGTTACGTTTCTGCCCCCAAAGCTTCACAGTGGAGTCATCTGTGTGCACAGGTTTATCTGCACAGCCCACCTGGAATTTCATTCGCTATGACATCAGACATCAGGGTTCATCTCTTCCCATAAATCCCATTAAAAAAATATATAAAAAAGCATAACGGAAAGGGAAAACGGAGATGGTCTGGAGACACGTTCTCCTGCGGCCTCAGCCGGCAGCGGTCGGCTTTGTTTCCGTGGGTGTGCGTCTCAGCGCTCAGGTATTATTCAGTGATTTCAGCTGCCAGCGCGGACGGCCCCCGGGGGAGAACACCTTGATGCGCTCAGCCTTGGATGTCTTCACAAAACGCACAAAGGCTCTTCCAGCAGAAGCTATAAATGAGTGATAAAATGCAACGGGAGGTCCAATAAACACAGAATAAATTCTGACCGGGGCCTCCGAGCCCGGGGCTGTCTCCTCTGACAGCTACACCGCGTACAACACCGCATTCACGCTGTCGGTGCCTCAAGCGTTTACACACTGTGTACACGCACACAGACGCACATATACGCATGCACATACACACACACACACACACACACACACACACACACACACACACACACACACACACACACACACACACACACACACACACACACACACACACACCCAACCACAAAGACACAGACCC
>OLKM01002263.1:75000-76448 GCA_900291075.1 Melanogrammus aeglefinus
TATGGAAAAGAGCAGCAGGTCCTGGAGTGGGTGGACGTCACCCGTCCCAACATAGTTCAACCGAGTATTCCCTCCAACATTGTGAAGGCCGCGGGCAACACACAACACAAACACACGCACGCAAACCCTGTACAACTGAGGTAATACGTTGGTGTGTGCGTGGATGTGTTTCTATCTGTTTGTGTGTGTGTGGGTTCTCTCTCCATGTCTGTTTGTGTGTCGTGGTTTGTGTGGTGGTGTGTGGGTGTGATGTGTGTGTAGCTGAGAATTGTGTGCTGTTGTGATGTTGACGGTGTATTGTGTGTAGTGAGCGTGTAGGGAGGTGTGTGTGGAGGTTGTGTGTGTGTTGTGTGTGTAGTGCGGGTGTGTCGTGAGGTGTGAGACGTCTGTACTTAAGTGTAAGTGAGCGGTGTGTGTTGTTTTTTGGTGTATGTGTATGTCTTTGTGTGGTGGGATGGGGTGGTGTGGTTTACTGTGTGTGTGTGTAATTGTGAGCGTGTGTGAGTGTGTGCGCGCGCGTGTGTGTTAAGTGAGCGTGTTGTTTGTGTGTCATGTATAGGGGTGGTTGATACGCGTTGTGGTTTGGAGGGGGGGAGTGTGTGAGTAGCTACGTGTGTGTGCGTGTGTGTGCGTGTGGTGTGTGTGGGTGTGGTTGTGTGTGTGATGTGTGTGTGTTGTGTGTGATGTGTGTGTGTGTGTGGTGGTGTGTGTGTTGTGTGTGTGGTGTGTTGTGTGTGGGTGTGTGTGTGTGTGGTGTGTCGAGAGTTTGTGAGAGAGAGCAGTCTTTGCTGACCGTGTTGCCTCGTCCGTCTCACCAAGGGTGAGTCAGCTTTCCAGGTAGAACCGCGGGACCCTGGTTATTTACCAGAGGGATCTCATGACCGTCTCTACTGACATACACAACACACACACAATACACAGATACCACACACCAGACACGACACACACAGACAGACAGACAGAACTCACTCACAGTATACACAGAGATTCCCCACACACGCAACATTTTACACACACACACGGACACGAAAACACCAGACGTACTTAGCTCGTGAGAGACACACACATCACACACGACGACGACACACACAGCAGGCACACACCACACACACACACACACACACACACACACACACAGAAAACATTAGACACACACCACACACCACGCTTAATTACACCAGGCACACACACGCCACACATACACACAGAGACACACAAAAAGACCACATACGCTCACACACAGATACAGTTGCATTGCAGCTAATTGGAGTTTTTTTATAATATTTTAATACAATATTTATATTATAGATATTATTATATATATAAATAATATATATTATATACATAATATAATATTAATATTATAAAAATATTATTTATCATAATATAAACAATCGAAAAGTAAGAAAATAATAATTGTTCAACATATGTGAATGTGTGTGTTTGCG
>OLKM01002264.1:0-41288 GCA_900291075.1 Melanogrammus aeglefinus
GCTGAGGTGGGGAATGGGGGGAGTAACGCTGTCGGGGACCATGGGTGAGTTCTCTTCTCCAAAGCAGCACGGTTTCTTGGGCCGTTGATTTGCGTCAAGGAGCCCATTCTTCAGCGTTGTCCGCTCGGAGCCCCCCTTCGGGCGCCTTTGCCTTTTTTTTTTTTCTACCTACACCACTCACTGTCAGCTAGCTAGAGAGCCCTTCAAGGCAAACAATGGTATGCGAAAACCAGGCTGCATTTCGTGTCTCAAGTGGACTTTGGCCATCTGTTCGTTTCGGTCGTCTTTCTCACTATGAACATCGTCTTCCTGGGCTCAGCATGAGTCAGAAAAGGGCGCCCAGATGCGCGTCAAAGCCTCTCTTCCCGCCCAAAGGGAGCACGACGGCCACGCAGCTGGGTGTCGCCGACCTGACCGCGATGTGAGTACACGCGGTGCGGACTACATGCTCAAACAGAAGGGATCTGGACTTAACCCAACGAGGCGTTGGCCAAACCGTCGCAGAACTTTTCTGTTATCTTCATAGATCTGTTCGCTACCCAAGAATGCAAGACGCGTGGGGTTACCTTGACCAGGATAGCACCAAGCCCAAGCGGGGCGGACGGCCCGTGGGTGTTCCACGCGCGCGAGCGGTCCAAATCAGAGAGTACGTGGATGGGGGACCCCTCCCCAACCCAACCATACTTCGTGACGTCACGCAGAAGAGGTACCGGGGCAAGACGCTGCCCATCAGTGCGCGCACGGTGACCATCGGGGAGTACGCGTTGCTCCTGTAACTTTACCCGCGCGGCAGGTACACTGCCCAAGGACTCCCTAAACTTCTGGAAGGAGAGCTTGCGACGTGGACAAAGGACAAGGGACTATCAATGAGTGTCGAGCAGATTGCCCCGTGGGGGGTCAAATCCGGGGGACAGGAATCACCTGGATCTTCCTTCTTCAGGGACATTGAGCGGATGTACAATTCCACCCGGTGGTGGCTGGAGGTCCAGGGTCAACCACCAGAGCCTGGAATGAGTCAGAATGGACCGTCGAACGCGTGCTTTATAACGGTCAGTACTTCAAGACGGTGGAGGACCTCCGAGCGCAATACGAGGCTGGCACCGTGAGCAAAATCGTTTACAAGGAAACACCCGATTACGGCTCCCTTAAGCCCAAGGTCCGACACCTGCAGGTATGGGAGAGATTTTACTATTACATTTAATGATAATATGTAATCATTATCTTGCCTATACGCTATAATGTTAATCTAATAATTGTGGAGAAACTTGAGTGAACATGGTACCACTGTCCACTCCCTAAACTGCCGCAAGATATCATTATGGGTCCTAATAAGCCAGGTGAAAAGTTTAGGCGGCCTCAAGCTTGACCTGTTAAAGGTCCCATAGCATGAAAATCTCACTTTATGAGGTTTTCTTAAATAAATATGAGTTCCCCTAGCCTATGGTTCCCCAATAGTTCGGTGTAAAACGAGCACTAGGTGTTCTGCTCGGCTTTGATAAACGGAGGCTGAAGCGCGCTGATTTGGAATGTGGTCCCTTATTTCGTCATAAGGGTTCTAAGCTCCTCTGAGTCTAAGCTCCCCTTTCTCTGCCTTGCCTGCCCAGATAATTTGGCCCGCCAATGACACAACCGTGCGCCACTTGTGTGTTTGTGTGTGTGTGTGTGTGTGTGTGTGTGTGTGTGTGTGTGTGTGTGTGTGTGTGTGTGTGTGTGTGTGTGTGTGTGTGTGTGTGTGTGTGTGTGTGTGTGTGTGTGTGTGTGTGTGTGTGTGTGTGTGTGTGTGGATTACACACACACTGTAACGCAAGTGTTTGCTGTTGGTGTTATGGCGCATAACACGTCGGTTCTTTGACTCTCTTGTAATTCCACAACGAGACTGTAGTGGGGGTTATCTCAGCCATGGTGGAGAAGGAATTGGGGGAAAGGAAATTTGGCTTTGACTCCCTGACATACATGAACTGCGACATGCTGACATGCTGCCGCGTGCAGGCAGCACGCGGTTCGGTCTACTTCAGATTGAGGTGGAAGTGGAAGAACCAGAGACGTCGGAGAACCCCACGAAGTCATTTGTGGTTCATAATAACCTCTGGAGGCTCACACAGCTTTTGGCCATGATCATATGTATTGTATGATAGCACCGAAATGAGAAAACCGAAAATGAGGAAACCAAGCCCGAAAACCGAAACACCGAAAGAAATTATTATGCCAATTATTAGTAGGCCTACCATTTAGGATGGCCGCGGTATGCGGTATTACCGGTGTTACCGGTGTTGAGGCCAACACCGAGTTATTTTATATATATTTTTTCCAGTAATAAAAAAAAAATGCCCGTCTTGCGTGGAACGCGCAAGACCGCCGGTTCTCTGGCGATGTGAAACCAAAACACTTGCTCTAGCTCCCAACTAGCCCGGAACCGGCTCCGATTTTGCGGCGGCGGCTGTTCCCCCGTCGAGATGTGTTTCCCCTAGTCCCACCCCCGACGGGGAAACAGAGCTCGACACAACACCGGCTCCCACGGGAAAACCGTAAAGCTGGCCATTGTAGCGCGAGGAGCTCTCGCCTTTCACACAAAAAAGAACCAAGAGCCAGTTCCGGGCTGGTGCTAGGGCCAGTTGAAAACTGGTTCCAGCCTTATCCCAGTTATGAACCAGTTGGTTTCACACCGGCCAGAACCAGCCATGGAGCCAGCGAGAGTAACATCATGACGTCACTGCAAACGTCTGCATACATCTCCGCTTTTATACGGCCATCCGGAGGCGCACAGAGCTTTTGGCCGTGATATTATAAATAAAATTACATTATACTATTATATATAGAACGTTATAAGACGCTGTCACAGAGAATTGGCCGCTGCCAGACGCTGTCACCGAGTGTGAGAGGAGAGTTGACGGAGAATATGGCGGTTGACCTAGTTTCGAAGTTTATATTGTTTATACTCGGTAATACCGGTGTTGACACGAGTGTATTACTCGGTGTGAAAATGTCCACACCGTGGCAACCCTAGTGCCATTGCATTTATGGCTATGATTGTGTACTAACCTCATTAAAATCAAGGCATTGCAATGCAAATCGCTATAGGCCTACGTGGGTCATTCTCAGAATCATTGAAAAACGTCCACACCACAGACATATTGGCACTTATCCATCAAGCATGTGCTGGCTGTGACTGTTTGAGACTCTTTATATTTTTTAACTCACGTGCCCTTTTGCCGGCATTCATTGCGGTTTTATCTAAATATCATGCAAACAAAACAAGCAACTGGATAAAAAAACAGAGAAAAATGCTGTTTATTTGTTTATTCCTTTTGCCTTTTTCAGTTTCAAAACCAATTCTAAAAAAAAAAACTACTAAAAAACCACAGTTAATTAATCGGAATATTCAAAGAACAAACCATGCACGGATTGACGTGAAGACGAAATTGTTGTTGTTGTGTTTGAAACTGGTGCAAGGGTTCTTCTTATTGTACAGTTCCGGCAAGGCGCGAGGGTTGCTGGGAAAGCGGAGATGTATGCAGACGTTTGCAGTGACGTCATGACTCTCGCCGGCTCCATGGCTGGTTCTGGCCGGTGTGAAACCAACTGGTTCATAACTGGGATAAAGGCTCTGTGCACCTCGCCATTGCGATACATCCACTGTAAACAGAGCGCATGGTACCGTGGCCGCAAGCTGCTCAGGGCCACACCCCCACCCTCCTCCTTGACCCGCCTCTCTCCTCATTTGCATTAAAGCTAAAGACATCGAAACGGCGCATTTGGGGAAAGCTCAATGTGTGACTGGCTCGGTAGTGGCTGTAATTCTGCACCAAGGCTAAATTTCAGGAACGTCTTCAAATCCTGCTACTAATATCTATATTAAAGGATCCATAAAGTGGCATGCCATGGGACCTTTAAATGTTTGTTGCTACAAAAACTGGTAAACAGCACACTAAATCTACGCACGGAAAGAGTGCATTGGATGAGGCAATGACATATGGATGAGGTAGTGTATGCTTACGGGGCCGATTGGGGCATTTAGGCAGGGGTGACTCTTTGGGTCTTTGGCAAACAAACTCAAGGCTTTGTGCTTTCATCTTCGCAAGTAATACTAAAGTCATTATCTTTCATACTTCAGACTTCCCGAACTGTCTTTATTTTGTGTAAAATCTTAAATGCGGGTTCATCCACCACACAGGTGCCGCCCTTGCAGTACTACCCCGAGGGGAAGCGCTTCAGCGTGGAGAACAATCACGTCCTCTACCTGGACTGGAGCTTTGCCTTCGGCCTGAGCAGCCTCACGGGCATGCGCGCGTTCGACGTGCGCTTCAAGGGCGAGCGGATCGTGTACGAGCTGAGCGTGCAGGAGGCCATGTCGGTGTACGGTTCTGTCACGCCGGGCATGGGACTCACCAAGTTCCTGGACTCCAGCATCGGCATTGGCCGCTTCGCCCACGAGCTCGCGCGGGGGGTCGACTGCCCCTACGACGCCACCTACATCACCACGTACCGCTACATCGACGTGTCGGCGCCCGTGCGCTTCAAGAACTCCATCTGCGTGTTCGAGCACAACACGGGACAGCCCCTCCGCAGGCACTTCTCGACTGTCTTCAGCCATGGCTCGGTGGGCGAGTTCGCCGTTCGTTCATGAGTTTTCGGCAAACACGGCGACAGCACTCTCGGGCATCTTATCCGACTGCTTCATCATGGCTACGGTGGGCTGGTGAACAGCGCCCTGGTGTTCAGGACCATCACGGCCATCGGCAACTACGACTACATGTGGGACTTCGTGTTCTACCAGAACGGCGCAGTGGAGGCCAAGGTGCACGCAACCGGCTACATGTCCACGTCCTACCTGGGGGAGGGCAGTAAGAAATACGGCCACCAGGTGGCGGAAAAGGTCCTGGGGAACATTCACACCCACTTTGTCAACTTCAAAGTGGACATGGATGTGTTGGGTGAGTGCTGAAGTATATCTTCTATTTCTCTGGTGCAAAATTTGCATTCACATTTTTAAGACGTAAAGAGGGTGGTGTTTGTCTCATGGCCCTACGGACATCTGTGGGGTATCAATCCGTCTGGCCCCCTGATCTGTACAGAAGTCAATCAATAAATCAATCAATACAAACATGGCAAGGGACCGGCATATATCTTCAGCACAACACCATCTTTTGGTGTTTTCCCTCGGTCAAACAAGAAGACGGCTAACAATAGCAATGCAACCATTGATATACATACAGCTATATATGCAACAATATGTAATTGTGGTGGAAATAACCGGGAGCTAACTCTTCGACTAACTAAGAGAGCAAAAGAAATCAAGGGGTCCGGAGCAAGTATGACAAAAATACTTTATCGTTAAAAAAGGCAACAACAAAGCTGAGAAGTTTGCAAAGCACTGCCGGTCAACAGATCCCGGCCTCGTTTTTATCCACACGTACAACGCTGTGTCTTGTTTGGGGTGTCCGCCCACAATCAGTCGTAGACTCCTCTAAGCGAGTGGTCAACAACGCTAATCTAAAACACCGGGCTGAGGTCAGCACGCATTGACCCCGTAGCCTCCGTCTCCTGTGGGGGTTCCAACTTACGCTCTGACCCCAGACTCCTTGGCACCGTGTCAAGCCCTGGATCAGAATCCAGAGGCGCTTCAGATGTTTTCTACCATTAGATATTTAGGCCCAATAACAATCATGGTTTACCATTGAATATAATCATTAATTTCTTCCATATAATATATCAAATATGACGTTACAATAATACATGTTTGTTTGTTTCCATGAATTTTCATGGAATTTCATGGTGTTGAATACATTTATATTATTGTTTTACTACACTACATTACACTAGTATTGTACAAACTTCTTGGCTATTAGTAATAGAATGTGATCCACAAAAAAATGATCAAAGATCCATGACTCTTTTTGAATGTAACATATAGTTTTCCATGATACAACCAATCAGTCTATTGACCACTTTCTATTCTCCTATTATGATATTTTAAACTGCGTTTCTCTCTGAACTGCTCGGTGATACACTCCAAACTTGTCTTCCCACGATCTTCATGAAACTAAATTCTTAAATGATACATCCCGCTGCTGAAAAAAGAATATCTATGGTTGGATGGTAAATCATGTTGAAAATGAACGGCTATATGTGTGACTGTAAAAATATGGTCCATGTTCTCCACAGGCGTGAAGAATGTGTTCCTGACCAAAGACATGAAGTACACCAACGTGTCGATGCCTT
This sequence comes from Melanogrammus aeglefinus, assembly GCA_900291075.1. Classification (NCBI taxonomy): domain Eukaryota; kingdom Metazoa; phylum Chordata; class Actinopteri; order Gadiformes; family Gadidae; genus Melanogrammus; species Melanogrammus aeglefinus. The sequence continues at coordinate 6,220 of OLKM01002264.1, forward strand.
GGAACCCGAGCCATCACGCCATGGTTCCTCAACTGGTGGAGCAACAGATCAAAACGGAAAAGGTCCCTCTCTCCTTGTGAATCCATCTTTTATCTAAAACACAGGGCTCGTGCCGGTGGATGGCTGTTAGTGATGGGCCTTCCTTAAGGTTTGTGTATACCTGTATATTAAAAGTGATGCCATCGACTCGCTCCAAAGATAGAATAACATATATTTACAAAAATTGAAAAGATATAACTTTACATTTGGCTCTCAAAGGAAAATTACAGGACTTACAAAATGTAAATCTTTAAAGGTGCTGTAGGTAAGATTTAAGAGCGACTATTTGAGATTTGCTGCGCAGGCCAACGCCTTTTATCAGCTGTAAGTGTGCGTAATGTGCAGTGAGAAGAACATCTGTTTCTAGTGGACTGGCGCAGTTGACCTCAGAACAAGATCCCTCCCAGGTCATTTCTGACCAATCAAGGCCTGCCTTCTCTGAATCCTCTCGATGGGACTACGGTTGTTTTAGGTTGTTTCGTTTGAGATCCTGTCTCCTTCCTACTCGCTCTCTCTCTCCCCCTCTGCGTCTCGTGACCTCTGACCTATGCAGCCTCCACCACCCCCCTGTTTGGCCCCCGTCCACCCGGCTGTTGCTTCACGCTTTGCTTTTGACCCCGCAGGCTGCGGCGCTATGCTACGGCACCGTGACGCCTCGCTACCTCCACGTCGCCAGCAGGGCGCTGAACCACTGGGGCCACGAGCGCTCCTACCGGCTCCAGGTCACCTCCTTCGCCGGGGACCCCCTCCCAGAGAGCGAGCCGGAGGAGAGGGCCATGTCGTGGTCGAGGTGGGTCTTTGACGGTTTGCTAGCGGAGGGGAATGCTAAAGGTTGCTAAAGAGAATATTAGTTAAAAAAAAAAATGTCTAAAAATGTCTAAAATGTCTCCTAAAGTAAGTTTTTCCTCTAACCGTGAATTTGTCAGTGCTATACAAGCTACTCATTAAAATCACGTTCCTCTGTTGTGTTTGGTGGACGACGTGTTTTCACGAACTCTGTGTGTTGGTCAAACACCTCGGATCGGGGGTTCTGTATTTCTGGGACGCTGTTCCTTGGAATCTGACCACCGGAAGTACACAAGTCTCCAACGGCTGGAGGAGCATTGAACCAAAGTCCCGAGACACCAGTCTCTGCTTAGCGTTCAGATCTCTGCTCTTAATGGGGCAGCCATTAGCAAAGGAGGTAGACACTTAACCCCCCATCTGCTCCCAAAGAGCCTGCTGTCACCTTGCATTGGCTGACACCGTCGTCGGTGTGCGAATCTTAATGCTGCTTTTAATGGGGCAGCCATTAGCAAAGGAGGTAGACACTTAACCCCCCTATCTGCTCCCAAAGAGCTGGCTTGCATTGGCTGACACCGTCGTCGGTGTGCGAATGTGTGAATGTATGCATGAATGGGTGAATGGCAGGCCACATTGCAAAGTGCTTCGAGTGGCCACTGGTTAGGAAAGAGCTCTATGAATGCAGTCTATTGACCATCTTAATCTAAACTCTCTCTCGCTCCAGATACAAGGTGGCTATCACCAAGCATAAAGACCTAGAGCAGACCAGCAGCAGTCTGTACAGTCAGAACGACATTTGGAGCCCAGCAGTGGACTTCAGCAAGTACATCGCGGACGACGAGAGCATCGACAACGAGGTATGCACACCGTCTGCGTTGACCCCCTTTTCGATGACAGATGAGACCGAGCTTGGGATGGCTCCAATGTATGGCTGCTTTCACGCAATGCTCAGCTAAGCATTCCTCAGCTGGCGGGAAACGCGTCAAAAGTGGCCACAGTGGGACTCATTCCTTCGATGGTTGTGTAATTCTTAACGTCGTTCCGCACACTGTTACAAGAGAACACGACTCACAACACGATTAATCCTCAGGACACTGTGGTGGAGAATTAACGATTTTAAGCCCACTGACACTGTTATGTCTCCCAGCACTGTTAAGACATAACCCTGTCATAACTCCCACCCCTGATAACTCCCTCCTGTCATAACTCCCAGTCCTGGTCTGACTCCCAACACTGCTGTAATCCCAGACGCTGTAGTAACTCTCGCTCCCGTTAGAATACCGAACACGGTCATAACTCCCATCATTGTTCAATGTCTCGGAGAGATACCGAGAATCACCTGGAACCTCCCCAACCACAAAGGAAACATGGAAGTCAGGAGTCATCAGCCCCTTATGGCTGCGGTGACAGCATGCTCAGCTGCAGTATGAGGCAACCGGTATGCACTTAGTTCAATGACCCTCAACGGGAAAAGAACGCGATGAGCAAACCGCCACGGCTGCAGGGAATTGTTAGTTACTTTCTTATACAATTCAATAGTTAGATAAAGATGTTATAATATCAATTCATGCATCCATTCATCTCAACACATAGGCCAGGCCGAATGAAAGAGGCGTTTGTACGTTGACGGCTTCCAATGTTGTGTTGGTCGTGCTATAGAAGGAATTTATTGCTTCACAAAAAATCGCATACGAAACCGCAAACGCGATATTGGTCAAAATAATCACGATTAGTTTCATTCGTTTCATTGAGCCAAGAACCCTGCCGCGGTGGTCTGGGAGTTCACTGCTGGTGTGTTAAAAACACTCCACCCTGTCCCTGACTCAGGATCTGGTGGCCTGGGTCACCGCCGGCTTCCTCCACATCCCGCACTCGGAGGACGTCCCCAACACGGTGACGGTGGGGAACGGTGGCGGGGTCCTTCTGCGGCCCCACAACTACTTTGACATGGACCCGTCCAGCGAGGCGCCCGACGCCGTGTACATCAATCCCCGGTCGGCGCAGAGCTGCGACACCAACCGCATGGCCTGCCTGGCCCAGGAGAGCTGCAGCCCGGTCAGGGAACCCTTCACCTACCACGGCTTCGAAGGTGTCATGAAGTTTGAGTAGTTTGGGTCGAAAAAGGTTTGGAATCAGAGTTTGCAGGTTGTACTTTTGCATACATCTGGACTTTTTCCTATGAAATAAAACATGTCTTAAAGCTAGGGTAGGCGATTTTTTTACTGAAATATTTAGCAAAAATGTCATAATAGCCAGTCAGCTATATGTAGGCGAAGTGCTCTGAGAATATCTGCACATCACTTTGCTCTCCCCTGCCTCTGTGTGCCCCCCCAAAAAATTGCCACCGCTCATGTACACTTTGACCAATCAGAGCGAGGCTCCGATTCTCCGTTCTTATTGGCTGTGGGACTGTCCGTCAACTTGGCACCGACGTTCGTGCGTCCCTGCGTGAGCGTTCACGAGCCTAGCAGCTTATGCTAACAAATTACAGTTGCAGTTAGCAGTTTGCTAACTTGCTTGGCTGATACAGCTACCTTTCTACCAGCGCAATTACAATGATTTTAAGATAACATACATGGTATGTCTGTGAGTAAGATGTTGATGCTATATATGTACTTATGCAGTTATCAGCACTAATGTTTAATTACCTCGGAATCGGACATGGTGTTTCGTCTTCCTATCAATGTAACTGAATTCACATGAACGCGCATCACTGACGTTCGGGGGGAGGAGCTGCAGCAGGTAGCGCGTGGGAGGGAGGGACCGGAGAGAACGCAACGGAATCTCAACGGCTGTTTTCCCCAAAATCGCATACCCTAGCTTTAACGGCGACATATTAAACCAACGGGTGTGATTGTGAGTAGCGGTTTAAAAGCTGTTTAGATAATCGGCCTCTTCTGACATCAAAAGTGGGCGTGTCCACCTAGAAGTATGACGGAGAGATGAGCAACGTTGGCTGAAGTCCACTGAGTAGGCTGGTACACTGATCTATCCAGCGCACATCTAGGGTTGCTGGATAGCACCCCTAGATGTGTTACACCTGGTGGTATAATATGTCACCTTTAACCCAACACCAGGAAACGCTTTGCTTACCAGCGGACGGACCAGGTCCGGAATCATCATATTCATATTCCGTCCATTTTTTTGATGTTTCTTTTATACATACTCGAGTATCACCTTTGTAGTAACCCCCCGTGGTGATTGTATGAGACTTTTCTCAGACTCAGTCGTAAGCGTCTGGCAGCGTCGGCTATAAAAGCTAAATGTTCGTCCACACATGCACTTAGCCATCGGAGCGTTTACCCACTCGTTGGTCTACTTAAATTACCCAGCCTTCTATTAACTACGTACATTTAGAGAGATGCTGTTAAGGAGAGATGAGGCTTGATGTCGAGTTGTATTCGAACAAATAGAACGGATAAATTTTACTCCAGTGCTTCAAGATCTGTGACTTATTTGAGTGTCTGGAGTACAATTGATCAGTTGTGAAACTTTATCCCCGTTTTCACAGTTGTGAAAGTGAAAACCCGGAGTAAAATAAATAGCACTTAGTTTGAGGGATAAAAATGAAAATGTTGTGTGGTTTACTGTGAGTCCGTCCAGTCCAGTGAAAAGATGTTATTCTTGATTGAATAAAATGGATTTGACACACATGACGATTTTGGTCTTTGATATGCAATAACATATATAGACAATTCAGTGGCTTTTTTACACACACAATTAATGATAAATATTATAACATTATTTAATGTTGTAAAACTTTGAATGTTTTTACAACACTTAAAATTACCAGTTTGCCAGACCCGATACAATCAATCTTTGGAACTGCATATACTTGTGAATTTCTAAATGTTCTAACTTTGCCAAATAGATTTCTCTATTATTGTTTGCCTTCATTGTCATTCTCTGGACAGAGTTATGAGAGGGAGCGATCCGTATTTGTACTTCTGCTGTAGTACATAATAGGCTACTATATCCTACTACATTGGATCCTACTGACACACACAGCCCTGTGGGAAGTGTCAACCTCTGATATTTAAGAGTCCTAGCAGTCCAGACGGCAAAGGCTGAGCAAACATTTTGTCATGGCAGGACCTAGACAACCAGACACAAATTAATCAACTGGTCCCCCCCCCACTTTGGTGTCTGAGTTTGATCACAAATGCAGGTTACTGCCAAGGGGCTTGGGAGTCAATACGAGGAACTGTGTAGAAACTGGACATTATACTAAAGAGAGCTCCCCAATATTTAGGCTTTTACATTCCAGATGCATTCATGTCAACAAAAAAGTGTTTATCTTGACTTGTAGAATTTGTTTGAGGGGCGTACTTCACAGGCCAACACATATTTTAGGCTGCCACATCCTCTACAGAGCAGGAAAGGGTAATCTATCCAAAACACAACACTGTCCCATCTGGAGAGGCTCAGGGTGGGAGGGGGTCAGAACGTCAGGGCGGACGGTGTCTTTAAATAAGATTCATGAGAACCAAAGTCTTCCTGAGTCAGGTCAAAGTGGTAGGACAAAATAATAAACATGACAATCTCCAAAGGAGTATTCGTCAGATGACCATTCAATACCAAATTGGTTGTCACCGTTTGATTATGTGAGGGCTTCCATTAAAAGCTCTGCGAGCTCAGATTGCTCAACTAATGCTTTGCCAGGTCTTAATGATGCTCTCTAGATCATTGACAGTTTCAAGGAGAGAACAGATTAAGATTTTGAAAATAAACAAACCTCAAAACATGCCCCATTTCATTTCTCCACGATCATGTTTTCGTGCGCACGCACACAGGCCTGTTTGACAGGCGAGGTAGACTCCCCAAGCCATCAGGGAAGAGCGATGGTCGGAATTGAGCCAGTAGTGGTCTTAAATCGATATGGCTTCATACAGAGTGAGACTCCTGGTGGACCACAACATCTATTCTCACTGAGCATTTCTCCCAGCAAAAGCTGAAAGATGACTGGCATTTCTAAAAAAAAAAAGAAAAAGAAAAAAAAGACGCAATTATAGCTCTTAAATCTACTCTACGGCTGCTTTCATGTATATTTCCTCTTTTCTAATTGTAAGAAATTGCATTTGGTCCCTCATCCAATCCCTTCAACTCGGTGCGTTTACATGCAGTCATTATCGGATAAAGAAACGAATAAGACCTCAACCTGACTTTTAAAATGCATGTGAACCACCTTTACCCGATCTACTTCGGACCGAAATCGGTACATGAACGGACAAGCGAGATCGGATAATAACACCTAGATAACTCCAATATAGTCCGTTTTCTACCTGCACGTAAACCCGCATCGTATCTCGTATCGGATTTCACACGTTCTGCGCATGCTCGAGATCTTGGGGACGTGAGCCGGAAATAGAAGAAACGGTCGTCGCGATGTCGCCAGACAATTCTTATTTCTTTATAAATATTAATATTCAATTATTTCTTTATACGTTTATGGTTGTTGCCCTCGGAAAACGAGAAACTGCGATTTATTTAAAAAGGTGACGCAGAAGAGTGGGGAAGCCGGTGTCATGCCATTACCCCCTATTAGAAGTGTATCATCAACCTCAACATGCATTCAGTCCACAATAAGCTTTGATTCACCCAAGGCTGAAGTAAAATTACATGTTTTTCCTAAACGTTGGTCATCGGTTGTGAAGTAGTAACTTCGGGCACATCTGTCAAAATAAAGTTTCTGTTCTCGGCGTGTATACGGGTTTAAAGTCATTTCGGACGAAAACCGATAAATGCGCTTTTGGGCCATTTCTGGCCGAAAAGTTTTCTTCTGGCGTGTATACGAGCTTTATTCATTCATTGCGTTGTGACCGAACTGACGGGGATATTCTGATCCGATTCCTAAAGACTGCGTTTCTCCGACGCTGCATTGTTCCGACGAGGTCGTATGTTGCGGACTCCTCCGGCTGGACCGCTTGTTGAAAGGGCTACAGCGCCACCTAGTGTAGCGGATTCAGCCGTGCTTCGGCCATCATCCGATCTCTTAAACGTTCGGATAAATGACACGGTCCGTTCGAGTACCAAAAAAGGAATAAGGCTTAATCCGATCTAGCTCTCCCGTGTACGCTACTGACAGTTCAGCTACAGTCCATTGTGTAGGCTGGAACTGTAGATCTTTCCATCATACATATTAGGTTGACACGCCGACTTGGGAGATCACCAAAACACAGGAAAAAGGCCTATTCTCACACAAGATGGTATAAAAGGTGCCAAAAAAGCCAAACATGACATCTTGGTATGGGGGGTGACCTTTAAAGGTCAAAAGGGCAGCTTTAAGCAGGTCACATCATGACACGAAAAGACGGGATTTGATTTGAGTTTATTTAAAAGAAGCACGCCACAAAAGGTGCACTCTACCGATGGCAACATTAAGTTTCTCAACTGAAATAATACAAATAATGAAAAAAAAAAAAAAAAACACAATGAGACACTTGGGTCAGCGATCTTGGCGCGACCGCACTCGCGTCGAATGGCGGGACCGATCGCACACAAAGCGTTCAGACACTACACACTGTTCACGGGGGGGAGCGAGAGCACTACACACATGCCTCGGAATACACTGGAAAGCCTACAAAAACTAAAAAGTACCGGAAATCCACAGAAATCTGCTTTTCTGATTAAAAACCATGAGGGGAAAAAGGGGCAGTTTTCGGTACCGTCTATCAGTCCCCCGGCCCCTAGCTCAGTTAGTAATGTGTTTGGCCTTCTCCCGAACCAAGCCTGCTGGGGAGCGGGGGGGGGGGGGGGGAAGGAAGGGGAGAGAGGGTGAGACGGAGGGCAAGAGAGGAGAGAGAGAGAGAGGGGAGTTGCCTGCGTGAGATACACAGAGATAACGGTTCACATGACAACCGGCGACCAATCACGTCACAGCAAGCTCCGGGACGTCAAACGGCTGGAACGCGGCCCCACGTTAACCCTAACCCTCACGCATCTCAGAGGCATCAGCTAAAAAAGAGGAACGAAAAGAAGAAAGCCACACAAAAGGGGCAACCATTTGCTGGATTTCTTTTCGCTATACGTTGTATAGCAAAGACTGTGTGTGTGCGCGCGCATGTATGCGTGTCTAAAGCTAGTCAGCGCTGGACCCCCCCCCCCCCCCCAGAGTGGGAGTTGAAGACGAGTAAGGGAAATAATGTATGGCCACTTGAAAACAGAAGGCTGGTGGATGCACCTTGTTTTGAGAGCGCTCGATAGCAGACAGGAAATACCAATGAATCCAGAGGCCCAAAGAGGGATAGCAAATTACACTAATACACGTAATGTGTGGCTGGGGGGGGGGGGGGGGGGGGGGAGGGAATGAGGGTGAAACGGGGGTGAGTGCCTGTGTTCCTACTGTGTTTATGAAACCTTCCAACTTGAACTGCAGCAGTCAATGAAGCATGCTCTGCACATGCTCACTCTCCCGACAGCAAGACCTGAGTGTGTGAGTGTGTGACGCTGTATGTGTGTGTGTGTGTGAGAGTGTGTGTGTGTGTGTGTGAGAGAGTGTGAGTGTGAGTGTGTGAGTGTGAGTGTGTGTGTGGATGTAACAGAGGTCATCAATAAAGAGATTCGGCGTTGCTGTTCCTGGGTTTCTTGATCTTCTCAAAGTTCTTCAGGATCATGTCATGTAGGGTCACCTGAGCAGGAAAGAAAACATTTGAGCCGATTGGGAGACTGGCAAAAACATTGAATTTTACTCATCAAAACGACTACAAAATGGCATAGAATGGTTCGGTTACGATCATATAAGACCAAAAACATGGGTGGGGGGTGGGGGGGGGGGGGGGTTGGTTAAATTGCTCATTGAACAGAGTTTATCAGCAGGGAAGGGGACTACGTTTTTCCACAACCTCCAATCGGACTCAGCAGGAGTGAGTAAAGAGCCCAAGGGCCAAGACCTAAGGCAACGCCCGTATATGGAAATCAATCACTGCCCAGCAAAGGCCAGACGGTTGGTCTGTTGGGATCGACTGCGTGGCCCCGCCCAGTCTGCCGGCGATTCGAGTTCGCTCTGCAGAAGGTTCTGGAGAAGAGCAATGCGTTTCTTTCTGCCTCCGATATGTTTTTTTTTTTCCGCTGGAGCCTAATCAACAAGCTGGCTTTTCCCCCCCTGGCGCGCCATTGGCTGTTGTAACACGACGACGAGAGGGAAGCGACGGCATTGCAGCCAATGGCGTACAGAGTCGTTTGAACGAGGCCCGTTGGTCACGCCTCTCGAGCTGAAGAGAAGGACGGGAGCCTGCCCAGACCGAGGTCAATCTACGACCGATCTCGGTCTGGAAACAGCCGGGCTACCAGGGCCCCTGGGGACGACGTGTGGCCCCAGGGGCTGAAGCTCATGTTGTGCGTGTGTGTGTGTGTGTGTGTGTGTGTGTGTGTGTGTGTGTGTGTGTGTGTGTGTGTGTGTGTGTGTGTGTGTGTGTGTGTGTGTGTGTGTGTGTGTGTGTGTGTGTGTGTGTGTGTGTGTGTGTGTGTGTGTGTGTGTGTCCCCCCCCAGCGGTGCCCATCACTCACGTATTGATTCCGGAGCTCGGACACGATGAGCCGCAGGCTGATGTACTCCTTCTCGTCGATCTCCGACACCGTGATGCGGTAGTCCTCCTGCAGCCGGAACACATTTTATACACTTTATATGATCCCACAACACATTTTATACACTTTATATGATCCCACAACACATTTTATATATTTCATTGAATGATTCCACATTACACGTGAAATCGTGATCAAACTTTTGGAATGACCCAACACATTAAAACAGTTCAGCACATGGTTATGCAACACACAATTTCAGGGTTACCAGAAACATCACCTTTCCAGGTAACCATGCTTCCTATAGTTGCAGAAATTGAGCAGTGCTTTACTAGCTGTTTGGCTCTTGTTTTTGAAGACAGACAGATAGACAACCATAGCAACGCCGGTAAACAAACCCCGTGTAGCCCAATCCCTACGAGAGCTCCACGCGCTACGGCCATCCAGAGGCGCACAGAGCTTTGGGCGTCGTGATATTATATATATACTATTATATTATACTATTATATATAGGACGTTATAAGAAAGACGCTGTCACCAAGAAGTGGCGCGCTGCCAGGCACTGTCACCGAGTGTGAGAGAGGAGTTGACGGAGAAGATGGCGGTTGACCTAGTTTCAAAGTTTACCGGTGTTGACACGAGTATTACTCGGTGTCGCGGCAACCCTAACACACACACACACACACGCATGCACGCACGCTCGCGCTTTAGGCCGGGGGGTTTATTAGAGGGGACATATATAACCACCAGGTGTGACTGTGATTAGCCTTTAAAAGGTGCGAGTGTGCTTACAAGCCCTTTTGAAAATCTTCCCCTTATGACATCACAGGTGGGCGTGTCCACCTAGATGTGTGACGGATAGATGAGCGACGTTCGCCACAGTCCACCTGGGTGGGCCGGTAGACTGACCTATCCAGCACACATCTCGGTGGACACGCCCACCCGTGATGTCAGAAGGGGCAGATTTCCAAACCGGCTTGTAATCACACTCACACCTGGTGGCATGGCATGGGACCTTTAACCATTTGGGCTCATCCCGTATTGTGTTGTCCGTCTCTTGGTCACTAGAGGCAACTTTCCGTCAGACCTGACCAGTGCCCGACTGTCCTGTCAACAGGCCTTGTTCCGGATTAGAGAAAAACCCTCAACGGGACACTACTGGCGGGGAAAACGGGGCCGCTGGCCTCGGGACGTTGTCTGTGAATTGTCGGGACATGCAGATGACAGGATGGACGGCAAAGGAAAGGCTGCAGATAAGTGACTGGCGGGGGAAAGAGGCAGGACAACAACAGACAAAAGGCTACCAGAAAGAGACGGGAGGTGGTTGGAATGCCTCCAAAAAAAAAACAATGGGCTGCATTCCAATGCTCATCCCGCAGGGCAATAGTTCTGCAGTTGCATCCCAGGTTTCAGGTGTCCTCCTCGACGATCAGTTTAATCACTGACCCCGTTCCTAGTTAAATCGGTACATCCTGTTCCCCCCCCCCCCCCAACCACACAGGAAGTGGTTTGGCGATTTCGAGACTGTCAGCCGAGTTCCGGTCTTTCATGCTCTTGTTGACACCGATCACAACAATGGAACACCCGTTCTGCAATCAGCTGCTCCTCCAGCTCGTCGCGTTTAGGAACAGCCAGTGCAACACGCCGTCGGGGAACGACTGAAGTGTGCGTTGACCTACAGGCAGCCACAGACCCACGATGGGACGATGAGCGTAGATTGATAGTTTCTCTGCTCCACTGCGGTCTTAAGAGACACATACCTCTGAACGAACACACACACACACACACACACACACACACACACACACACACACACACACACACACACACACACACACACACACACACACACACACACACACACACACACACACACACACACACACACACACCTTTGGGAGGTAAAAATAAAAGGCTAAGTGTCTTTCTTTTTTACCTTTTACACGTTAATTAGTTGCGGTTGCTAATGGTTGATAATGATTGGCCAGTCATCCTTGACAAAGTTACAACCATTTTTGGCATAGTATATCCTATGCCGTGCACCACACAAACAAAAAAACACAATCACAGAAAAGAAAACACATAATTCCACCCCCCCCACTCACCACGTGGGGGTACTTGGCGACCTTGGAGACCAGCTTGGCCCTGGTGATATAATATCTGGAGATCTGGTCGAGGTAGGAAGCCGCCTCACCCTCCACTGTTCTCAGCTCTGCTACCGTTTCCTCCTGCACAAGGACACACACACACACACACACCACACACACACACACACACACACACAAAGAGCGGCCTTAACCCCCAATATTCTTACCCCCGAATACCCCCCCCCCCCCCGTCCCGGCTCCACTCAGACATGGAGCAGCAGAAGGGGACATTAAGGTGACATTAAGGTGACATTAAGAGGACAGTAAGGGGACAGTAAGGGGACAGTAAGGGGACAGTAAGGGGACAGTAAGGGGACAGTAAGGGGACGGTCCACGGGCCGATGTGGTGCCAACTACAACACACAAGACCCCATTTCCATTTTGTGAAAGAGCTTCATCTACTTAGCTCGGTCTGTCGTTAGCCAGGCTATCATTTACTATACTTTATACAGGTCTTGTTTTACAGATTAAAATAAAAAAAAATAAAAAAAAAATAAATCGGTTTAACCCATCGATATCAGATATCTTTGTCATTCACCATGGGCACGATATATACGTTGTAGGAAATGGCACTCAAACCTGATTAATGATTCAGTACAGCTATTGCATCCGTAGTGGTCAACTATTCAGTGTTTCCCCCAGCACTGCAGTTAAGGCCTTAACAATAGGGTTTACCAATGTATAAAATAATAATTAAAAAAATAAATATATATATATATATATATATATATATATATATATATATATATATATATATATATATATATATATATATATATATATATATATAAAAAATTATCCATATTTTTTAATATTTATGCATTAAGTATAAAACTCTCGTAAGGAAAGAAAACATACTTCCATCATGTATAAAACACAGGGGTGCAAGGTGGAATGTATTTAAGTACACTGATAAGTGGGTGCGCATACTTAAATACATTCCATCTTTTGCGTCCCTGCTTTTTGCATTGAAATTATCTTGAAAACTTTTTGGCAGTTTTAAAGATACAGTAAATTACGATTCCATTTGCCATTCCAAACAGGTGCTCCATTTAATTACAAGAAAATGCATGTTCAACCGTTTTGAATAGAGCATATGAGGAGAATAAAAGAAAAGAAAAACAATATGAGAACAGTTTAAAACCCGTGCACAGATCGCCCTCCTGTGGCTTAACATTGAACTGCACCAAGTCTGACCTGTATGGAGACTCCAAAGTTATTTCCATCTTCTATCCTGGGGATGAGAAGCTGGACCCACATCTTCACCTGATGATGACGAGAGACAGAAGGAGTCAGGGGGTGGGTGAGTGAGAGCGAGTGACGGCCAACGGTGTTCACAGCCACAGCACCAACTCTGGCGCGTCACAATTTACGCATTTGACGTTGGTTATTGGGTTCAAATGACGGCAAATAGGTCATAGCTTGTTAGTTTGTTCTAGGTTGACTTAACTTGAACACCCATTTCAACAAAACACAGAAAACCACAATTTGAGGACGTGTAAAATGTAAAATTGCCATTCCTTAAGAGACTTGAGACTATCGACCATCTCAAAAGGCAAATGCTATATGCGCCTGGTTTTCATGAGAGGCTAGGAGAGAGGGCTCCATCTTATTTCTTATATTACTTAAATTATTACTTACACCTGCGTCTAAAGCGCATGAATGGCACCGGCAAGATGTCAACAATGAAGCAGTGAGGCTAGTCACAGATCAGGTTCGTCATTTGCCGGAGGGGAAAACCTGGCAGTCGTGCAACTTCCGCGAGTCAACGTTATCGCAACGCATCGCTCAGTAAGCGTTACAGCAAACACTGCATCATTTTATAGGTACGCTCAAGGAAACACATGAAATGTGAAATAAGACAGCATTTGGAAGCTCGATCTTGATAAAGAGGTAGCAGGTATTCAACATGTAGGGTTGTGGTTTTCTTTCGTCTTACCGTGTGGCGCGAGGTGACACGTGACACGCAAAAGCCGTCAATCTCAAAGACAACCAACTTTGTGATTCCAACCGCGATACTATTTGGATACGATTCCCCTGAAGAAATTTCCTGGATGCAAGTTATTTGATCATTGAAAATGTTACCACATTTAAGTAAGTGAACATAACCTCATGCAACAAGTGTGCTGATGCAATTCAATTCAAAGTTATAGTGTGAGTGAACCCCCCCAGTTTCAGCTCGAATTCCAACATTATGAGATTTAATAACGTATTTTGGGCTGAGCGTTTTAGGAGAGAAGGGGCCATGTTACAACCCATGGCAACTTTGTGCCATTTATTTCATTACCGTCGTTTTTTTATGAGAAATAGAGAGAGATGTTGTCTATATAATATGACATAAAGGTTCTTTAAAATGAATAATTGACAGCTAGCCGCTAGCCGACCCCCAGTGGATATCGACGGTCACTGTGTGGGTATGGCTCACACAAACTCAACACTTGTTGGCCAAATCCCACGTTTGAATGATCAGATGGGTTTAAAAGACTGGCAGATTAAAAGAAGAAAGACAAATGACGGCGATGAGGAGGAAGTTGGTTCCACGCATCCATGTTTTTCCGACTCGGTAGCTCGAACGCACGTAGGCCGGAGATGACGCGGTGACAAATCCAACCTTCCACATCTGACCTTTAAGGAACGCAGCAGAACACCACAGAGTTTGGGATTTTCTTTGAAAAGCGTACTAGTTGAGCTAGTCATGCGATGATATCGGATCGGCGCAGAGACGCGCGTACCCCGCCGATACTGCATTTCAGGGCAGTGTCGGCAAAGTTTCCGACACTGGAGTCGCTAGAGCTAACCGTGTTGCATTTCTCAATGAGCGTCCGGATCTCTGGCTTGACCCGCTCGATCAGATCCACCAGCCGCCGGTTGCAGCGCATCATGTTCTCCGGCGCCACCACCAGCACCTTGCCCTCTCCTTTGGCGTCTGAAACCCAGGACGGGTACCCACAGGGGTTCTGTTAGTGGACCCCAGGTGACCCCCCCCCACAACAACTGAAACGACTTGAATGGCTTCGCAGTACATTTTTTCCTTTTTATGGATGAGCATCAAATCATTTAAAAACATTAAAAGAAAAGAAAAAAAAGGGTCTTTACCCCGACAGTTCTCATCCACTCCGTCCTCCAATTTCCTCTTCTTGGCATTTTGCTGGAATGGTCAAACACAGACGTCTTAGTATACTCTTTTGTCGACTTGTTTATGTCTGAACACGAGGCTTTCCTATTGTACTCCAATATACAAAACATTTGGCATAACACATGCGGCATCCCCACTCCAGCTTGATGCAAGCAGGACCAGCCGACCCCGTTATAGGTCTGCTCCTTCGTATGTACCAGGGAACAGAGGGGTAGTGAATCCTTAAACTTCACTGGTTTAGTTTTACTATTCACACCATGGTACATACAAGGAGCAGATGCATAGTTATTGTAACAAGCAACACTTGTTTTTTTTGTCCTACGATGGCTCCGCTTTGGAAAGGATCTATGCAGACATCAGCCGTGTCCCAAACCATTTGACATTTAGGGCGGTCAGCAGACGCTTTTGTCCAAAGCGACGTACAACGGTTCATACACACAACGACGAGAGCAGTTAGGGTGAGGCGACTTGCTCGGGGGGACACCTCAGCTAGAAGGAGCCCGGGGATCGAACTAGCAACCTTCCGGATACAAGGCAACCCCGCTCTACCTCCTGAGCTAAGCCGACCCCAAAGCCTCGGCCGCAACTGTCGTATATGCGTTTCTCGGCTGCTACGTCTCTGTCCCGATGGGAGGTATCCTCCGGACGCAACCGATAGATACAGCCTTCGTAGGATACACCCATAACTACCCTTCAAACACAAGACGGTCAATACAACTAGGAAACCCATCCGTTTATTATTAGAACAATAGCTAGCATCGCTAACTAGAGAGCAGAGCTAATAAGTAGACTACAGCGTTTAAAAATACCCAAACGCAGTGGTTGAACCAGACGTTGGCGTACCGGGTCGAGGCCGTGGTTACTGTTGGTGAAGAGGATGGGGTCTGGCACTCTGACCACGATCTCAGAGTGGATCTCCTTCAGGTCCTCAACGTTCAGTATGGGCTCCTAGGAGACGGGGCACAAGCATCGAGTCATCCGACCGACGGTACGCTGACAATGCTCCGACCAAGCGTGGGGCGGTCTTTGGCAAGCCCAAAATAAAAGTCAAAGAGTGTGTGTTGCGTGCGTACGTGCGTGTATGTGTCTGTGTGTCTCCGTCTCTCTCTGTGTGAGGGTTCACCCGTCTCTCTCTCTCCCTCTCTGTGGGAGTGAACAACCGTCTCTCTCTCTGTGGGAGTGTACAACCGTGTGTCTGAGTGTACAACCGTGTGTCTGAGTGTACAACCGTGTGTCTGTATGACCGCGTGTCCTTCGTTTATATCTCTACAACTGTTCATCTGATCTATTTCCCACTTGGCATGTTTATTCCTTGCGACCTGAAGAGGCAGTGTCAACTAACTGGGCAACACGCCAGGTTCAATATGAATATTAATAATAATAAAACAAAGACTAAACCTAGTCCTTCAGTGGCGTCATTCCCTCAACTGAAAAGAAGACTTACCTTCAAAAAACTGTCCAGTTCCAGAAGCTTCAACGGGAAGAAGCTAGCGACCAGATGCTCCGCCTGGTAAGAGTAGAAGGATTAAATATATACATTTTTTGCATAAAATATCTCTGTGCAGTCTGTGCTTATGGAAGGACAAACCCTGAAGGTCACTATAGCATTAAGAATCACTTAAACATGCAAATACGGACCAAACAAAGAAACGCATAAATCCCTCCTTATTGTGACTAATGTGTACAACGTCCCTAAAAAAATGTAGAAACAAATCACAAAACTAATCCACTTCCAACCTCTACTTGTGCTAGATTTAAAAAAGGTATTAAGGTCCGAGCCTTCTGCCCTTAAGAGAAAAGCTACCTGGGAGATGCGTTTTACCTCCACATCCCCCCTGATCTCTGTAAATGTACTAATGTACTATGCATTACTATTTAAGAAGATGTTAAAAAAAAAAAGCATACCTCGCTTGTGATCTGTTCTCGGAATGCATCCACCTGTAAAAAAAGATATAATAACATCAATGAGAGCAAACAAAAGACAAGTTCAACGGCACTGAAACACATCAGGCCCTGAGCGGAAACATGCACAGATCACAACAGCATTCAATACGGGGTAACCCCACTTTACACAGGGGGGGGAACCTATGCCAATTTACTACACTGACGTGGAATATTAGGCTTGTGGTCGTTAAAACAACTTGTCCACATGTAAAGGCCTCAACAGAAAACTGAAGAATAGTAGAGTCCACAACAAGAGGAAATAAATGGGAGTGCGAGAACTACCGGGAATGGACCCTACTATCATCAGGCATAACCTTTCGCTAAGTATTATGTCTCTCCTGGTGGCCCTGGACGTGGGTTGTGTGGACCAGGCCGAGACCCATGGGTTTCGCTGTCCGGTTACAGGACTGTCTTAACATCTGCAACGTGTGGGTCCTTACCTTCGACTTGAGCTCGTTGTCTACCTTGAGGGAGGACGACATCGCGTACGACTAGAGAAAAGTCCACAACACGATAAACACAACGTGAGATCCTGACCACGGACACTTTTGTTGGAGCCACACACACACACACACGCCGCTTTCAAGCCAGACGCCGCTTCCAAAGTTATGACGTGACGTACACGGAAAGCGACACCACGTGGTTGTGACATGTGCACCGTCGTGTTTCTGGTCGGACCGATGTTGAGGGGGCACCTGTTGTAGTCTCAAACCGTAGACCTAAAAGGTTCAAACTCTTAAATTAAGCCAGGGAAACTCCATATGCGAAACATTTGAGCGGTCCACGGCACAAAAGCTGGTGTGTTCTCACTGGGATGTTTAAGCCATTTCTCCGTTCATTTTTTTTGGGGCGGTTTAGTTCGTTCTGTTGTAATACTTAATACTTAATACATTACAATTATGCTTTATTCTTTATGATTCTGAGTGTCGCAGAATCATATCTTTAATGTAGGATTCATATTTAGAAAAGTGAAATTTCGGATCAGTGCTTCTACACGGACATACCTAATAGACGTACCGATTTCCGCAGCACAATTTTCTTCTTCTGTAGCGTGCGAGTCAGGAGGCGTGCATACTTTTGCAATCCACCAGCGCTCAGTGGCCAAGCCTGGTATTGCACCCTGCTTGAGCGGGCTGTGTGGACGGGTCCGTCGATTCACGGAGTCCCACAAGTACATATCCCCGTTCACTCCAATACAAGTGGGGAACAGGCATAGAAATAAACACTAGAAGTCGCGTTGAGCCTCTTGGAACGCATCGATACGGCCGCCATCTTGGTACAGAGGTTCAGTGAGTCATTTGAGGACGCCTGCGAGGGAAGGATGCCAGACTTTTGCGCCGCATACGGCTGTTCAAACGAGCGAAACAAGAAGACAAAGGAGAAAGGAATAACATTTCATAGGTTAATATTTTATTTTGTAGGACTCATGATACTTACTGTACGTTCACACCAAAAGCGAATTGAGCGACCAAAGACGCTTTGGTCGCTCATAAAAATCGCTCATGACGTACAATTCAAATTTGCATACGCAATTAAAGGAGCCGTATGGTTTTAGAACAGACAGCCGTATCAAAGAGTGAACTACACTTTGGCTATATTGCAGAGAATGTTTTGCTTGTTGGATAACGTGCTTTGACAGTGATTACCCTCCTATATATATATATATATATATATAATATATATATATATATATATATATATTATATATATATATATATATTATATATAACACTCCTAAAATGTAATTACAACCAAGACCAAAAAAACTTTGCGTGCTTTAGTAGTCTAGTTAAAATGTGTTAAACTGATCTTCATCTGCAAATCATGATCTGCACTCATTTGTCGCTCACTCACTTACATTGGCGCACATGGCTAATTTGCATACGAGCACAGGACTGACTGGCTCCACAAGGCGAATAATGGAACATATTTATCTATCTATCTAGGCTTATCTGTCTGTCTGTCTATCAATGGGTGTCTAGTTTTAATGTGAAGTATTTTGTGTATGTCCAATCAGACTCGTCTCCCTTGTTCTCTGTGGTCTTGTAGGCTATCTGTCCTGTGTGAACCGAATCACCTAAATGAATTCCAGACGATTTGTGTCGTTTGGTAGGCTATTAATAAAGACTTGACTAGGCTATCTATCTATCTAGCTAGCCTAGTCAAGTCAAATTAGACTAATTAAAAATGATTCACCTAAGGCTCCGTGAATAGTGGGGAATAGCGGGAATAGAGGGATAAAAGACAAGAGATATATCCCTTGTCATTTATCCCTTGTCTTGCCGATTAAACAAAAGGTATTTTGTTTACAACATGACTCCACGCGATTGCTTTGTTAGATTGGGGGTACGGAGAGCAAATGAAAATGATTCCCGCTAAGTTAATGCGAACGTTCTAGAGCGCAAAGATTTTCTATTAATAAGCCTAATTAACTTACTAATAAGAATTATTCATTTGCATTATTAGGACTATGCGTGTATTATTCCTTTGTACAACGTATTATTCCTTTGCCCAACGACTGCATTTTCGATATTTGAAAACGAGTTCCTCCCATTCAGAGCAAGGAAGATTAGTGTGCTAGGATCTCGGTTAACAGGCATGTATCGCGCCTATTTTACAATAATCTCAAACGTTTCATTAACTAACTCAGCAGACCAACCAACCACGCGTGACACCTCTGCCCAAGCCAGAGCCTTTTTGTTGCGATCTCGGAAGTGAAAAAGGCTTGTGTGGCGGACCGTGGAGACAGGGGGGGAAGTTGTCCAACAACGCCACCTGGGGAATTGCACCCCAGGAAATACATCAACCCGATACTGGGGCTAGGCTACTAGGTCACACAGATTCGTTACACAAATTCATATAGAGGACATGAGACTGACTTCCAAAAATAACTGTTTTTATTTAACAATAATTTACTAGAATTTAAAAGAGCACATCGCTTTACAACGTGAGTGTCAATTATACCACAATAACTTCGAAATGAATAAACAGAACAGGAACAGGATTAAAACTTAGTGAGGCGGGCAGACTAAAGCAACTCAAACCACAAAACACTACAAAACCAAATCACCACGTGCCACAGGAAAAATTAAGGTACGTGAGATGGGACCACCACCAGGGAAGTCTGCCGCACACACTGCACCAGCTCCTGTCCAAAGTTCAGCTGTGGGTGGGGACCAGGCGTAGTGATAGGCCCGTCTATCACTGAAAACCAAATAACCAAAAAAAAGAAACAAAGCAAATAATAAAATAACCAAAAAAAAGAAACAAAGCAAATAATAAAAAAAAATAAAGATATATTGTTAATTCAAAAAGGAAATAAATCAACTAAGAAACAAAAATGTTTTAAACAGCTGGCCCACAAGGAACCGAACACACAAAGACACTAATCAAAGAAAAACAAATTCAAACCATAAAGAACAAACCCAAATAAGTAACAAATTAACTAAATTAACCCAAGCAAATAAACTAAATTAATCAAACCAACAGGAATTGTGGTGGGACTGAGTCTGGCGCTGCGTGGACAGCAGCCGCAACAAAACAGTAAAAAGAGGACGGAGCAGAAGACGGAGCGAAGACGGAGCAAAAGACGGAGCGACCGCACCAGGGCTGGAGGCCGTGAATGGTTTGCGTTTGGATAGCCGCTGTGGTGCACGTCACTGGGCCGTGTAGTGCAGCCTCACACAGAGCGCAGGAGGAGAAACAGAGGAACCGCTGTGGCTTCAACAGCCGAACAGAGAGAGCTTAAACACCCCAAAACCAGTAACAGTCTGCGGTGACAACAGAGAGCGGACGGCAGCTCCTCACCACGCTGCAACCCAACCAGCACGGACCAACGACACTTGAGAATGACCACAAAGCACGGCAAACACACCAAGCAAACGGAGCACGGTAAACAGAGCCCTTCCAGGTGAACGCCAGAGAGAAAGTGCGCCCCGAGGGAGCGCAGCAGTTTAACAGGTGGCACCAATGCGTAATCAAGCACCGGTGGTGCTGATTGAGGGGGGGGGTGGAGCAGAGCAACACTCGACCTGTCACACTTGGATCGTACAACACCGGGTGCCCAGTTACAGCCGCGATTAAACTTTCACTTGACATTTTGTGAAGAAAGTAGGAAGGAACCAAAAAAATTAGGTAGGAACCAAAGTGCCGGTGTTCGGTGTTCCCCGGGATCCACGCAAGCAAAGAGCGTCTACTTTCCGATTGGCTGTCAGTGTCTGGCCGCTGATACGCGTCATAGTAATTTGCATAAAGTTAAATCCTTTTCAACTTTTTTTGGACGACTTTTTTTCGCTTGGGTCGCTCTGGTCGCTCGAGCCCATAGAAAGTGAATGACTTCCGGTGATTTGGTCGCTCAATTCGCTTTTGGTGTGAATGTACAGTTACTTGTTTATTTATATGCTTTAACGTTAGCATTTGAAACGACTCGTCGTTTGTGTTATTGTGAAGGAAATTAAGGACGAATAAAATGCATTTATAAGTACTGTACTGCCACTAGATGTTAAAATATTGGCGTGGTACCATTGTATTGTATTGTAGCCTATAATGCTATGCTCCCGAAGAGGCTCTTCATTTAAGCTGCTCTAGATGCCAAGATCCATCATGTGCTAGGCACTTGAAGGGTAGCAGCTAAAGTTAACGTTACTACAAATTGTATCAATATTGGGTGAACTTGTTCTGTGAGAATGTTTCTGTGCGTAGATTTCCCAGTAACGGGGAGAGGCGGCCAGGCTTGGACTCAGGCTCTGAGGAGAGAGGGGTCTGTTGCGTGTCCAAGATCCTTGCTTTGCAGCTCCCATTTTCGTTCACTTGATTTTGATCGAACAGGACAGACTGTAAGACTTCGAGAGAGTGCCGTCCCATCAATTTTTAACTTCCCCAAACATCTGTCCAAGGTTAACCATGACAATTTATTACATTAAATCATATAATTAAACATGAGTTGTTCTTAGCAGGCTTACTCAAATAATTGACTTTTCTCTAGCTTCCACGTTCAAGAACAAGCAGGACCGCAACAAAAAGCAGGTGAACAGTGTCCACCACCACAGTCACACACGCCAGCAAAAGAGCCTGACTTTGACCAGCCAGCCACAGTGAGTATAATGGCAGCCTGATGGAACAGTGAAATAGTTAAATGTGTGGTGATGTGTTCTAGTTACTATAGTGTAAGTATTTTTCAGGATCATCTGTACTTCCTGGATCCTGTGAAAACTAAACAGAAGGTGACAGAATGCCAGGACCAGGTAGAAAAGTTAAGGCGGGAGCTGAGAAATGCCAGGGACCGGGAAAGGAGACAGAAGAAGACTGTTCAATGCCTGTTGGATGACTTAGCTACCTACCGACCAGCCTTGGGGCCCTAACTGAGAATGCTCTGGTGTATACCGCAGCATTTGTTGTTAGGCGGGTTATAAAGAAACTGAAGTGTGATGTATGCTGCAGTAGCTTGGTTAGTACAGCTGAGCCCTCATCTCTCGGTGAACACTATCATTTGCTGACCTTGCGTAACCATGGAGGTCTGTTTGTACCAAGCTATGGTACAGTAAAGGTGATTCGCTCAGCTGAGCACTGCATCAGACGGGCCTCCAATATCTCATCTGCAGCACATCAGTGTTCAGAGAAACTGCTGAACAGAGTTGTGAAAGCAGATATAGGCTCTCAGGATATATTTATCTCATTTCTCTATTTTACCCCTTCCCCTTCCCCTTCCCCTTGCCCTACGTCTTGGCCCTTGAAACAGAGTGTTAAGGGCTAGGGGTAACAACATACCCCTATGAATTGAGACAACACTCATTGCGGTTACGTCATCATACATCGTCGCTAGCTGGCTGCACGTCACCAGAGGCGACAATTGTTGATCACAACTTGAAGCTGCCGGTTGCGCAGTGTATTGTGGGTACCCCTTGGTTTCAAGTAAGCTCCCGATCTTACTTGGTTTTAAGGGGTATCTACCCCTTGCCCTTATCGCTACCCCTCGATCGAAATGAGAATTGAGATAGCCCTTCGTCTCACGGGCACGCGCAAAACCAAGGGGGAAGGGGAAGGGGGAAAATAGAGAATTGAGATTGGCCGTTAATCTTGGCGAACACAGCACTGAAACTCAAGATGGCATTGACAACCATCACTACGATTTAATTTCACGTATCGTGTCTTGTTTTTACAAGTTGAGACAGCACCATGTGGCAAGAGTGCATACTTTAAAACTACAAAGTGGTAGTTTAAGGAAGAAGCTGTGTAAGATAGTATTGTTACAAGGCTATTAATACTAGACACTGAGCCTCTGTCCCACAACATAGAAGACATGGGAGGGAAGGAGGGAGGGAGGGGGAGGGAGAGAGAGAGAGAGAGAGACTTGAGTATGGTGGAGAGAAAGAATGAGAGAGGAGATGGTTTTGAGGAGAGAGAGAGCACACACTGTATTTGCAGTACAGTTCATTTACTACTGTATATTAACATTACACATATAAACCATTTTCAGTAATATCCTTTTAATATATATGATTTTACAGTACCTGTCCATAATATTGTATCTTCCAATACTTCTCAGTACTGCTACTATATTTACCTCTACAATATAAATATTAAGTACATTTGTCATAAGAAGTGCAACAATATATCGCTGTCGGTACAGAAAGGATGTTCATAGAACCAAGTGCAAGTACAACAATCACTAGGCTAACCAATTCCTTGTGTTACAGCAATGATAGCAGCTACTGCAGTTGCTACACAGAGTTAAGTACTATAATACAATACAACACAACACAATACAGTGTACAATGGTGGCCAGAGGGGGGAGCGTGGCTATGCAGAGTCGAGGTGCGCGAGATGCACAATTAAAAGGTTATACGACAGTCAGATATTGATGTGTATACTGTCAGCAGCGGCATGTCTGAATCAATCATGTGCATTATAAAGCATGTAAGTGGATTATCCCCACTTTATGAGCAGATTTAGGGAGCATTACATGGAAGGTAACATGGGCGATTTGGACTTTAGCCATCTCAAGGTGGAGGGTGGGGGTGTGGCCCTGGACGCTCCGGGTCCGCGTTGATTAGCTTTTTAACTTATTTTAGTCTATGCTATTTCTGATGGCATGTTTAGAGCTAAACGCAGTTATGAATGGTTTCTTCACCACATAATGGACGACACCATATAAGGTTTTAATGATAATCAAAGACTACAAACATGGCCACTTTGTCATTTCCGTTTAAACCAAGACAGACCAAAGGTTTACCTGGGTAAATAAGAACATGTAGGCGTGGCCTATTCCGCCCACACCCAATATAACTGCTTGTTTACCTGTGTTCGGCAGATGCTTCATGAACCACCTCCAGAACGCAAGCCCGTTTACCTTGTGTCTTGTTAGAATAAACCACGTGTTGAACATTTACCACTCTCCGAGTCATACACGAGACCACCACACCACAAAGGATCGAATTAGTTTATTCCACATCACTTACCTGTTCCGAGCTGTGCCAAAATGATGTTAAGATGCGGGATACACTTCCCCTTTCCCCTTCAAAACAAGGGGGAGGGGTAAGGGGAAGGGGTAAGGGGTAGAAATGGGATTGGGCCTTACTCCAACGTTGTGGAGTGATGGATATGTCCACAAATATAATACTGTACAAAGTTACAAAATAAGATATTTGTGTGGTACATTGCTTCAGTGCATATTTGAGACTTCTAAACCGTAAACAAAAACGTAATTTATGGTCTGAGGCTTCGTGATTAAGTTGCTTATAACTGTAAAGTTGCAGCTCAGATGAATTTTGAATTGATGGAAAAGTAAGAGAGAAGTTGGAGGAACTAATTGTGATTGAAAACACCAGATGAGTTTAAAATATATATGTTTGGAAATAATAATATATATATATATAAATATGTCTAAAGGATTCATACTTAATACTACAATTATTATACACAACATTGTAATGTCAGTTGGGAATCAGTATTGTCACCTATCTGGATCCTTTCCTATTTGGAAATCATAAAGATAACATTATTCATTGACCTTTAAAGATTATTTGGACCCTAATTGACCATATGTTTACTGAAACGACTTTGAAATAACGAAATGGTAAACCATTGGTCATCTGTGAAACATTCCTCCCCCTACCCTACCTCTAAATATACCAACAACATTAGATTGCGATGCCTTGAACAAAAAAAATGTAAAGATTTCAACAAGGCAGATAAAGCCATCTTACCTCAAAACAACGTGTTGAAAATAACTAGATATACATGAATACGTAGGCCTAATTACCAGACATTTTTTCCCTTTTTTCTTTGCTTTTTCCAAAAGATCCCGCAAAGTACTTCCTGGACGGGTCTTCAGACTATAAACAGTCTTCAGACCTAAACCTTACCGTCAAAGAAAAGGTACAGGGTTACAGCGAAAACGAAAGAGGAAGTATAGGCTACAATGGACGGTGGCGGAGAGGAAATATCGGGTAAGTGTGTCTACAAAGCGAGTAGAATACGATAATTGTTACATTTGGTGATTCATTACTTAAGTCATGCAAGTGGAGCATCCCCAAAGTTTTTAAGACCGCTATAGCAGCGTAACAGAGATAAGAACACGCAACGCGTGGCACTGGCGCTTATCCATTTGGCGAGTCGGCGACTTGCATTGCTCCAAGTTACAAGAGTATGGCTGCAAGAGGCGAGGTGCGGCGAAACTAACGGGCGCGGGTTTATAGTTAATATAAACTGGCGCCGCTTGTTGTTTGACAATGTTATTCGTTTCTCAACAGATGAACGGATAGCGGAGGCTTGCCTCAGAGGGTAAGTTTCAAATGTACCTAATGTAGATACGTTACAATTCCATGCTCATGATTCAACTGGAAGTCTTAGGCCCATATACAGAAAGTTATGTTGTTTTATGTTTACATATATCCATTATAATGTGGAATAAGAAAACGATTATCTGCTAATATATAATTCTACCGTTCTGGTAACCCAGAACGGTGTTGTCCTTTACACATAATTAGTAATAAACGTAGGATCAGAGGTCTGTGAGCTTTTAAGAATTAATAAGCAGTGTGATCATAGCTAATGGTTCTGTGTTGAGGTGATGGATAACCCCCAGTATGTCCCAGGGTCATGGAGGAGGAGCTCAGGGAGGGTCACCTGGACGTCGAGGCCCCGGCGCTGCCACGGGGCCCCGAGCCGCAGAGTGAGGCGGAGAGAAATTTGATGGAGGAGTTAGGCCTAAGGGTTCGCCAACAGAGCATCATTCTCCAAGGCAACCAAGAGTTACAAGAGTATGTTATTTACATCGGCTCGTTCTTTTTCATAATTTCCAGTGCACTTCAAACCAGCAATTTTCTTGCATCCAAATTCATCTCGAAATCATGCGTTCCATAATAATGCTCCTGTTTTCCTCTCTCAAAGCTCCATCGATGGGGTGATTCGAATGCCAGGTTCAATGATTGACAAGTTCTCACAGCTGGCAGGCAAAGTGTTTAAGAATGGAGTGACCTGGGATAAAATCATATTGCTGTTCTATGTGGCCGGAAGGATGGCAATAAAGGTGTGTGTTAGTGTGTGTGCAAACAACACTGATCAACCCACTGCTATACGCAGAACAAAAAAACAACACAATTCTGCCCACAACCGCCCAAACAATATGGTGCACAATTATTTATGTGTGTGTGTGTGTGTGTGTGTGTGTGTGTGTGTGTGTGTGTGTGTGTGTTCGTGTGTGTGTGTGTGTGTGTGTGTGTGTGTGTGTGTGTGTGTGTGTGTGTGTGTGTGTGTGTGTGTGTGTGTGTGTACGTGTGTCCCTCTGGCTTCCAGGTGATGGAAGATAATCTGCCTCATCTGGTGATTGAGATCTTCAAGATAGTGTTGAGTTACTTCAAGGAGAAGCTACTGGGCTGGGTCGCTAGTCATGGAGGATGGGTAGGTTAAGCCTTTCCCACACACTTGATTCTTACTGACCTTGGAGTATGCAGCAAAGACAAACACACATTTACAACTGTGTTCAGAGTCACTCGTGTTGCAGAACCCTTCAGCAAAGTTGCACTGGTGGAATAAGAAACAGGAAGGATATTTGTACAGAAGTCTGTACACAAGACTTAATTAAGATAAATTAACTTTCCATTTACTTTGCAGATTTAGATTATCAATACAAAATATTAGGGATGCACCGATACCACTTTTTTTCAAACCGATACGATACCGATATTTGGATCTGATAGCTATGCCGATACCGTAGTACCGATTGCCGATCCTTCTACCACAACAAAAAAACAAAACGATTAGGCAAAATTGCAATGAATTGGAAGACAAGTTTTATTTTCCTCTCTGCTTGTTACAACAAATAATGATAAATATGAGTAAATGACTGTAAAACTTTTCAAATTTCAAGTGAAAAGAAACACATTTTTCTGTGAAATTATTGCAGTTTCCTCATTTGATCACAAACAAAATTATCAATTAGCACTGTCTTCCAGCTTTTAGATTGAGAAAACATGAATTAACCTATTGCAGTGTCCACATTTGAATCAAACAAAATGTCATGTAACTATTTGGCACTGTCTTCAGCTTTTACAAAAACATGGAATTAACCTATTGCAGTGTCCACACATTTTCTGTTTTTTTTTTTTTTTTCAAACGCCAGTCTCGTCCTGACATACAGCGAAGCGAGCGAAACGGCGACGACACTCGCGCGAAGGGTGTCCTGATATGCAGCGTGACGATTTTGTCGCGAGTGTATTTTATTGGTTAAGAATCCAAACCAATCAAATCATCGAGGGATGTAAAGACATTCAACAGGAAGCAGCGTGTACTTATCAACCAATAAGAAGTGTTTAGGGGGCGGGACACCCCGCCGCGAAATGTCGTCCCAGATAGAGAGACAACGCGAGCGATAAATTTAGGGTTGAGCGACATCGCTGGACGGCGCGACGGCGCTCTCGCGGCACCGTCAGGTCAGGCTCATTGAAAAGTACACATTCTAATCACTTTTCCTCGCTCGGCTCGCTTGGCTCGCGTCGCTGTCGCATCGCTGTATGTCAGGACGGGTGACTCCTCGCCTAACCACGCTGTTTCTGATTAGCTCGACGTCACCCCCCTAGCCGCCAAATCTAAAAAATACAAAGATGCAAAGCCACCCTCTGATCGCGGTTCTTCATGCAGAGCAAATTGCATGCACTGGTATCGTTCTTGGTATCGGTAAAACTTTAGCGAGTACGAGTACAAGTATATTACAACAGTATCGACCCGATACCCGATGCCAGTATCGGTATCGGTGCATCCCTACAAAATATAAATCAATTTAAACATCATGATATATTATTGCAGGTTATTAGCTAATTACAAGCTATCCCTATTTGACTTGTAACTTGTAACTGTTTTAATTAGGCTATTGTCTCTTTCATTCAATTGATCTGATTGTTTTAAATTGTTGGTGTGTGTGTGTGTGTGTGTGTGTGTGTGTGTGTGTGTGTGTGTGTGGTGTGTGTGGTGTGTGTGTGTGTGTGTGTGTGTGTGTGTGTGTGTGTGTGTGTGTAAACTTGTTATGTATTCTCATTGTATAATGTGTATCTGTACAAACTCGACATCATTGTAAAAGAGGGTCACCCCTCAATTGATCTTTCGAGGTTAAATAAAGGAAAATGAAAATGAATTTATATTCCAGGGATTATATACGATTCTTAAAGGTGCCATGGCAGGAAAATCTCACTTTATGAGGTTTTCTAACATAAATATGAGTTCCCCTAGCCTGCCTATGGTTATGGCTAAAAATTGCGTTCGGTGTAAAACGAGCACTAGGTTTTCTGCTCGCCTTTGAAAAAACGGAGGCTGAAGCGCGCTGATTTGGAATGTGGTTTCTTATGTCGTAACATAGCATCTAAGCTCCTCCCCTTACTCTGCCTGGCTCGCCCAGAGACTTGGCCCGCAAATGAGACACGACCGTGCGAGCGCCACGTGTGTGTGTGTGTGTGTTTCTTATCAGTTCTTTGACGTATCTTGTATTTCCACAACGAGACTGTAGTGGGGGTTATCTCAGCCATGGTTGAGAAGGAATTGGGGGAAAGGAACTTTGGCTTTGACTCCCTCAAGAACATGAACCACGACATGGAGGAGAAAGGGATTGTTGGCGCAAATGTCTCCCGCTTGAGCCCAGCTTCCCGCTGCCGAGGGACCACCGCTCGGCGCTGCAGGAGGCGGGGTGCCTAAGCGCTGCCCGGCAACAATCCCTTTCTCCTCCATGTCGTGGTTCAGTCTACTTCAGGTTGATGTGGACGTGGAAGAACCAGGAACGCCGGAGAACCCAACGCGGTCGTTTGAGATTCATAATATCTGCTCACACAGCTTTTGGCCGTGATAATATATATGATATAGATATCTATGTATATGATATTATTTAGATATAGAGCTCCAGGACTCCCGTGTGTTATATGAGAATATTTACAGAACACGGCTAAAGGCTGTGTGCGCCTCGTCATTGCGATACATCCACTGTAAACAGAGCGCATGGTACCGTGGCCGCAAGCTGCTCAGGGCCACACCCCCACCCTCCTCTTTGACCCACCTCTCTCCTCATTTGCATTAAAGCTACAGACACGAAACAGCGCATTTGGGGAAAGCTCAATGTGTGACTGGCTCGGAGTGGCTGTAACTCTGCACCACGGCTGAATTTTGGGAAAGTCTTTAAATAGTGTTAGTGGCCCACTAATACCTATATTAAAGCATCCATAAAATAGCATGTCATGGCACCTTTAAATGGGCCATTATTAATAAGCAGGCCTACCTACTTTTGGTACTTTGGGTATATTTATTTCTAATTCTAATACTTATGTACAACAGGATTTTTACTTGATCAGTTTGTTGACACTAATTGATACTTTTACTTCATTAAAAGATCTGAGTCATCCTACCAATGGTTTAATTTCATTCCCTCAATGTGAAATTGTTCAATTGAAAATAGCAGTCCCCTGAAATCACAATTATGGACTTTAATTGTGCATCGTTCTTTTCCACTTCTCTTGCAACATATGGCTCATATTAAATTCATATTTAATTCTGGCTTAACATAATTATATCTCTATTCCTCTCTCTCTCTCTCTCTCTCTCTCTCTCTCTCTCTCTCTCTCTCTCTCTCTCTCTCTCTCTCTCTCTCTCTCTCTCTCTCTCTCTCTCTCTCTCTCTCTCTCTCTCTCTCTCTCTCTCTCTCATATCAACAGAGCAACTGTCTGTCAGAGCTGAGTGGCCGTATGCAGGCCATGCCACTCACCACCAAGCAGACACTTATCGTCGTCGCTAGCCTGGCCTTGCTAATCATCGTCACCTGGAAGCTAGCACGGCGAGCCTGAGACCAGGGCCGCTGCTAGCCATTTGGGTGATTTGCTTGGTGGTAGTTATGACTTCATTTCACCTACAGACATGGACCTTACTCTCATTTGGACAGAGAAATCGGTTATACCAGCCTGTTATCAGTCACATTCAGTTATTCAGTGGTGTAGTGTAAGGATAGGTTTCTTCAGATTGCAAAATTATTTGTACAAACTGATTTTTTATATTTGTATATGACATAGGGCAATAAAAAGAATGCATGCTCCGCAAAAATAAATAAGCGGGCCCCGTCCATGCAGTATGGCTCCGCTGCATGTCTGACACAGCAGAAGTCAAAGAGCTCGTCCCTCGATGCGCATCATCGTCCGTTATCTGGAAATATTTCGGATTTAGGGCAAGCGATTTGAACCAGCATCAAACAATATGCAAAGTGTGCCGTAGAGTTGTGTCAGTGCCGCAAGGCAACACAACGAATTCATTCAGCCACCTGAACACACGCCACAAAATAGACTGACGAATGCATGAAGGCTGTAAAAGTGTTGCATCGGCTGCTAACGCGAGTTGTCCCACGTCAAGTCAGACGTCCATAAAATCGAGCCTGTACAGCGCGACACTGTATCTATCCAGGTCACAAAGACACACCGAAACCGCCAATGCAATCACATTCCATTTGGCCAGAGATATGTGTCCAAAATTGTTAAAGCAGTGTTATGTTAAAGGAACACTGTGTAAAGATTACTCCCATCTAGTGGTACAATTGTATATTGCATTCAAACTAATAGCGCTCACTTGTTCAAAAACTACGGTGGGCAGTATGTGCCAAGAAGCTGTGTCATGACATCCAATGCTACCTCATTGAGTCATTCGAGTGATGATGAGGTTCGTTATTTCAAACAAATTTCAAACTGCGTTGAATCATTAGTGTAAGCTAATGATGTATTAGTAATTATTCCATGAGCAAGATACTGAATTATTTCAGTCATCATTCACGATAGTCATTATTTTAACTAAATTAATATTATTTCAACTTCATGTACCGTGCTGATTTTGAGGGGGTTCGAGTAATTACTCCTCGAGCAAGATATGAATTATGTTCTCGTGTTTATATCGTTTTTATTGGTGACATTACTGTCAAACATTACTGACAAACTCGTCTCTCTAAGCTAAGGAGCTCTGTTCCACAGTCACGCTGTCTCAAGAGTGAAAACCCGTTTGCATTTCCTGTACCGCGTAGTGCTTTTTGTCCCTCTCGGCAGTTCATAGACCGGAAGACCATGGAAGCCTCCATGAAGCGTCCTATGTAACCACACATATTAATTATTCTTAGCTCAGGAGGATAAGTGAGATTTTTTGTGCCAGAGATAATTTTTACACCATGAGGACATATGTATGAATGAAATACGTTGATTTGAAGGTAATAAAATGACTTAAAAATATTACACACAGTGTCCCTTTAACGTGACCGTTCAATAAAAGTATTTGTCACATCAACATGTAAGTATCATGTTAAATAATCGGTGATATTATTTTATTTATTATATCAGTAGTGATGATAGAAAAAAATTGTGATAATCAATGTTGGCCATAATCCTGCACCCCTTAATGACATGTGACAATAAATAAATCATCTTTAATCTTGAATCTTATTTTGGTACAATGCTTACGTTGTTACAACACATGTTATAATATGTTCTACTAGGTTGTGCCATAAGGTAAATTGTTAATACGTTTACTAACCATTGCACATAATAGGGCAATAAAAACTTCAATCGTCCCTGCAGCCGCCATGAGCTAACGTAGCGACCAATGGAGCTACGATATGTCTATGGATCAGAGATAGATTACAATCTGGTTTAAACAATAAGCCTACTATATTTTTTATTGGGGGGCACAGCTGTTCTCAGCATCCTTGAGGCCTGTCTGTACACTGTATACAGAAGTCTTTTGTCAATGCATTGGACTTCTTCTTGCGGAGCTCCCGGGGAATGCAGGGCGAACTCCCATCTGAGGGCCTCGGATGTTTGTATGTTACGCCTCGGATTATTATGTGTGTTGTTCTATGATTGGTGTATGTTTTAACGTTATACTACTCAATTAAAATTAACCTAGTTGTTATAATAGTTTTGGACGACTCTTGATTCCTACTCAGTGTAGACAGAAATGATTGACATGGTCCAAAAAATTCCCACTACAGACCAAATGATGCCCAAGACATAACTAGTCAACCAAAACCCTGAAAACGACAGGACACATGAATCTATTAATTTTTTGAATGGCACACGTCCCGGCTACAAGTTAGCTCATTTTTGTATGTGTGTGCTCAGACTTCCCGTCACATTAGCTTCCCAAACGGGGGTCCGTCCACATCCGGATTCCCATCTGTGTTGAAGCTCATAACATGAAGCTATTCCCAAACGAACAGCCACCCACAAAGGTGGATGCAAATGTGCTGCACTAAGTTCCCGGTCATCAATTAAAGCGGCGGTCTGGGTCCCATGCCATACATAGCCCCCCCAGGGAACAAATAAACATATTAAACTAGGAAGTAACAACAATTTAAACACAACAACAATATGAAAATTTTGGGTAGTTGACCTTTTAATGAACACCTCACAGAGTTATAGAGATTGAATAGAACATTATAAAATTGCGCCATAAACACCAAACAGCAGCAACGGTTATTCCACAATAACAAGCAAAGAGTGTATAACCAGGGTTTCTAAAATTAGCGATCGGCAGTCGCCGTGGCGAGATAACTTTGAACCTTTGGCGAGTGAAGGAAAGCCGGCTAACCCGGCCAACTCTGGCGAGTGAAAAAAAACTAGTGTCCCGGTCAAATAATTGATATTTCCATCCGCCCCGGCTGTGACGCTTGGGTTGTGCGCCGATGTCGTGCCAGATCTTCAAACTCACAACTTGCTGTAAAGCAAGGGAGTTATAGTGAAGCTTGTAGATCCTGTGATCCGCCATTTTCTCTGGTTAGTCCGCCCGTATCATCGAGACCGAGACGCGATTTTGTGTTCAGCTCTGACAAGCCGTAAAGGAGAGGAGAAACAACAACAGAAAAGAGGCCATAAGGCCAGTGGCCGTAACTGTTCCCCGGTCGAAAAAATGTGGAGGCACATTCCGGGAGTGTGTCAACCTCTAAATCCCCGAGAACGGAAAAAACAACACAGGCTAATCACCAGTAAACGACGTAGCGACCACGCCGACAAGGCTGTGATTACGCACAGAAAGTCAAACAGAGATGGTTCACTGTCACAGAATGAGGCCCAACAAAGAGAAGTAAAGTGAAAGTAAAGTTGATTAGTTGAATTTACCGCTCATTAACAATGCAAGTTCATACATTAATGTAAATAATTGCAATGTAAGCCATCAAGTAAGTATATTTACTAAAAAAAACCTTTATGGAAAAAAAAATAAAACTCAAGGACAAATTTGACTCATTCCGACTTAACCATACAATTAGATGTGAATGAATCGCTTGGATATAATATGTGTTAAAAATGCTTGAGCATGGGTGTGCATACAGCAACTAGTTAAACACAGTGCCATTTAAAAATGTACAATACGCGATGATAATAGACAAAACAGAGCCAATAGGCAAGAGTTATTGGCAGTAATAATGTATGCAGGCAGCGATGTAGAATCACCATGCTGTGTAAACCATTAGCCCAGTGGAGCGAAAGAGAGTTGGATAATCTATTTCATCAGAACTTTGTTTATTTCAACGCGCAGACGCACGATAGCTAGGGCAAATCATTAGCAGAACAGCATACTTTACAGCTTACTGGTCGTAACAGTAATGAGCAGACTTCAGGCCGGAGCGCGACGTCGTAGGTCAGCCCATATACTTGCTAGATTGTGTCGTCTCGAGGCTGGATGACTCATGAGCCAAAAGTGGCTTGAAACCAGAAACACCATGTCAAATCAAACAACCCTACCTAATGGTTACGTTATTGTTAATGGCGCGTGACAAATGTAATCGATCAATCAATTGAAATATGATTGTAATTGCATTTCGGCCGTGTTGTCTGGTGGGACCCCCATTAATGAGTGGCTATAGGCTTGCTCTGCTGTTATATATCCGGATGCGTGTATTCCCAGTAGACTAGGACTAAATGCTACAGAGACATGCTTGCCTGTCCAACAGTAATTAGGTTGCGAGGGATGGGGCCTTCAGACCTGTCAACTCAAACATCTGTGCCACGTCGTAAGGAGATTTGAATTCACCGATGTACTGAGCTGGCGTTGACTGTAATGTTGGATGTTCTTTTCGTTCGGTCTACTAAGTTTCTTGTACGATTATTTCAAGTTGAAGTTCATATATAAATGTATGTGTAGGGTTGTTTGATTTTTTTCTGTGGCTGTGTCCAACAACACAGAGTGTGTAGTGTGCGCACCTCATTTTTGCACCCACAGCCGGTATAACCGCATTTTCTGCAGGAAATGCATTTTCGAGTTAACAAACATTATTCTATCCTGTGTGTGTGCTTGTCTTTCTATATATTTGTGCGATCATGCGAGTTATGGGAGTTAAACCAAAAATATGTCGAAGAACAAAGACAGAGGCATACGTCTAGGAGTAGCCTAATGACTACACATATTGGTACGTCGACGAACAGGTTGGCTGCTTGGGATAGGCTGTGAATACCTTGTGTGACTGCTTGTTGGTGGGAGATATTGGAGGCTCTCAGCCAACTGTTTGGGATCTGTAGAGATATGGAGAAAAAGGCATCAGGGCTGGCACCACCGGCCTGTCCCGTATGTTATTACAACACTCTAGAAGGTCGGGTCGACTCAGCGACCAGACATCCCTGTAGTCCATGACATCAGTCTATTTTCTCTCAGTTGCACTTAGATTATAAATATGGTTCCCACTATGCATACAAGTAAATATTTTCCATAATGTAAACACACTATTTGAAACACTTTCCTTGGTCACAAGCGCCTGCATCTGAGGACATTAGTGTTCTTCAATTCAACCACGATACAAAGAATGAACCACAGCCTCATTTATGTTTTGTGGTGGTGCTTTGAGATCAGGTTATAAACAGCGATGATGATTTTAATGAAGACCTCACTTCATATAACTAATGTATGATATGTAACTTATTGTAACTATAATAACATGTTTACTAAGTAATACCATTGTCATAATAGCTGAATTACTGTATGGAATGTGATTTGGACAGTTC